>JANUYF010000007.1:18942941-18990441 GCA_026167975.1 Phrynosoma blainvillii | reverse complement strand
CTTTTCAGTACCAGGTACAGAGCTTGGACTGACATTTCAAAAGTAATTTGTTACTTATCTTTTAAAGAAAGCAGTAACAGTACCTGTCATTTCAAGAGTGCTGCAGTAATAACAGATTACTAGCTAACATACTTTTTGGTTACATTTTTACTTAAAACAAATACACTTAAAATTAGAAAAATGGTCAAATATTTCCAAAATTACTCCCCCCAAGAAATATTTTAAGAGTAATAAACGTTTATTCCACTTTACACTAAAAATAATGTTACTGGCAGTGACATTTTAAAAAGTTGTCTTGCCCTTCATACTTGAAAAAGTAACCATCTTGCACATTGACATAATACTTTCAAACTTTGGTCAGGTAAACATAATTTTATTACTAAGACCTTTTCATGTGCAAATCATCAGCATTTAAGACCATTAAGCTTATCGCACGGCACTTAAGGAATGGGAACAGAACAGAATGGAACGGAATGGAATGGAGCAAAAATGCATTTTACTGCACAGGAGAACACCACCAATGCCACCGGGAGTCCCCAAGGCATTTCCCAGACATTCTTGGCAGCCGATTTTTGAAGGACGGTTCAAAATCATTCTTCAAAATCGGCTGCCAGGAACACCTGCCAGGAACGCCTTGCAGTAATATGTGTTTTTGCCCTGTTCCATTCCCGTTCCTTAAGTGCCGTGTGATAAGCCTACATTACTCATTGTTCTGATACTATTTCTTGTTTTTTCTATTTATCAAAGAGATAACTGTGTTAGTATGTTTCAGCTTAAGAAGAAAAAGGAGATGGGTGGAAAGGAGGGATCTAGCAACATTTTTGAGACTAGCTTTTGTGTTTAAGTATAGGCTTTTGTGGGCTACAATCCAATTCATTTGATGCACGATGAGCTCAGAAAAAATTATGCTGTAATATATCAGTTAGCATCAAAAGGATGCTACATCCATCCTTCCCTCTCACTCACCTCTTTCCTTTTAAATCTTAATATCACATACCGCCTGAAAATAGACATTGAAGGAAGGATGCCACATAGATAACTTCAAATCAATCAATCAGTCAATCAAAAAAACAAATGAAAAGACCATGTCTGTCTGCAAGCTTCCTTCTCCCACTATTGACAACACAAAAGATGAGCTGGGGAACATAGATTAATAGTTATGTTTCTCTTTAAACTTTTCTCTGCAAAGCAACTGAGATACAAGGGAACAATAATGCATCCTTAAACTGGACTCACAGTCTCAGACCTCCTCTTCAAACTCCTGTTCTTTCTCTCTTTGTTGGGATCAAATCTGGTCAGACTTGCCCTTTGGAGGCTTTCTCTGGAAACTTAAGATAAGATGAGCATCTCTTCTCAGGTCATCAGAGTAGCCAGTAGCTTAGGGCTATGCCTTCTGAGGCCACTCTCATTGTGCCTGGATTCAGTACTTTCATAATATGAATAAGATATTGTCTGTGAAGGCTTGGAACAGCACTATTAATGCTACTGTGCTCTGGAACATTGTTCCAAAACAAATTGGACAGGCATTGGTCTTTCTGGGTTAATGGCACTTTCTGGTGTGCTTATTTCAACAAGCCTTTCTGAAACATTGATTTCATTTGTATATCATGTAGACATTTTAAATGCAAGCAGATCAATAAATTACAAAGAAATGTAGTTCTGTCCTAATTTCCACTGTAGTAAATGGGTCTTATTTCTAAGTAGATATGTGTAAGATTATAGTCTTAGAGTTCATAGAAGTTGCCATGGCTGAAATTGTCAATCATTAGCTCATGTTTTATGTTGTTTTTTCTCTAACATGTTGAATGATCTGTAGGTCAAATACTCAGTGCATATGCTTCAATTTATCAATGCTTTTAGAATAGGTTGTGCTGCATTGTACTATATTATCCACCAGTATATTATTGGCAATTGGTTTTGCTCCTCAACAATACATTTTAGCATCACATACTCTGTTTTTCTTTATCCCCCTTTGAAATATCTCTACTTCTCTGCTGTGTGTACATCTTTGCATAAACATGCCGACCTCTGGTGCCCTTTGCTCATTTCCTATTTAACAAAGATATTTCATCACACTCACTCATTTTCTGGCTCTTTCTTTAATATGCCTCACTTGCTTATGGCAGGTTAAATGTTCCATGTATTCTTAGTGTTCCTATATTCCATCAAAGTCAACCTTCCCCAAAGCATAATCTTTTGTGTTGCTACTTCCAAGTACATTGTTGACCTGTCTCTGAATTTAGTGTCGAATGACAGCAGTGACTGCTTAGTTGTAGACATCCTAACCACATGAAGCAATTATGGATGAATACAGAGAGATATTTACAAAGTGGCAACACACCACTTGCTCAACTCTATAATTCTACCAAGGGTAATGAATATTAGAATCAAAGTTGGAGAGAACTGCCTAGACCATAGAATCTAACCTCCCTCTCAGTGCAGGAACTCCAGTTAGAGCATCTCCAGGAGATAAGTATTCAGCTTCTTTTTGAAAGCATCCAGAGAAAAAGACCCCACCACCTATCATTCTAAGCAATTGCTTCTATTGCCAAACCACTCTAATCATCAAGGGCCTCATTCCCACTATGACTTAAAGTGAATTGCAGATTGGGTTATATGACCATCGTTCCCACTTGAAGCCAGTTTTGATCCTATTTATTTTGGTTGCAATTGTGTAGAAGTGAGGCAAATGCAAAAAACCCACTGTTTTCTGACACTAGTTCTTTGGCAGTTCTTTTGAAAATAATCGATTCTCAAGCATGTTCAGCAAGTGGGAATGACGGATCTGAATCAGTTTCTGCCAAGAAGGAGAAGGAGGCTTTCCAGGTCAGTTTCTGCCAGGAAGGGAGAAGGAAAGCAGTTTCTGAGCAGCCATATTGAGTGGATGAGTGTTTAAATTCTTTTTAAAAACACTTGGGGAGAGTGTGACTGTTGCTGAGCGGGTGGGACATTGGTGAGTCACATTTGTGAGTCAATAAGGGGTGGAGAAAGCCAATTAGCTCTATACAAATCCTCCCGAGGAGGAGGTCATTTCATGCACACAGGAGGTGAACACCAGGAGGAATGTCACACACAAAAGTAGGGAAACCAGGAATCATTCTGGGAGCTTGCAGCTACAGAATCAATTTGAAGCTCTCTCCCTTATCAAGGAAGAAGAGGAAGAGCATCAGGGACAGTCTTCAGGGACAGTGCAGGGGACCCTAAGAGTACCACCGCAGGGAACAGCCACTGCTGAGCCTCGGAGGAGGCATGTGGTGGTGGTTGGGAACTCCTTGTTGAGAGGTACAGAAGCAGTGGTTTGTGGGCCTGACAAGATGTCCCAGGAGGTGTATTGTCTCCCTGGGGCAAAAATCCATGACGTGACAGCGAGACTGACAAGACTTGTCAAGCTTACTGACCATTATTCCTTCCTCTTGGTCCATGTGGGAACCAACGATACTGCAAGGCACAATCTTCAGAATATCAGAAGGGATTTTGAGTCTTTGGGTAGGAAGCTGAAAGAGCTGGACACACAAGTTGTTATCTCTTCTCCCAGTTGAAGGGCATGGTCCAAGAAGGGGGAGGAAGATAGCAGATGTGAATAACTGGCACTGTAGATGGTGCTGCTAAGAACGATTTGGATTCTTAGATCACGGGCTGTGGTTCCATAAGGGTGGACTTCTAGCAAGAGATGGGCTGCATCTCACACCAGTTGGCAGAAGCATTTTTGGCAATAGTCTCAAACATTTGATCAAGAGGGCTTTAAACTGAGTCATGTGGGGGAGGGAGACAGTATCTTGGAAGATATCCTGGAAGGCAGGAGTACATCATGGGCTGGAAATAATAGTCAAAGTGTTATAGAGGGAATAAGGCAAATGATGCAAGGGTCCAACACTGGAAAGTAAAAAACCCTCACACAGGCAGCAAGTGGGGAAGACACATGCTCTTAGAGGTCTCTACACTAATGCACAGAGCATGGGAAATAAACAAGATGAACTTGAACTCCTAGCACAAAAAAGCAAATACAATATAATAGGCTTCACTGAAACCTGGTGGGATGAGTCTCACGATTTGAATGTAGGAATAGAGGGGTATAACCTTTTTAAGAGAAAAAGGCCAAACAGGAAAGGAGGAGGAATAGCATTATATGTCAGGGATGTTTGCACCTGTGAAGAAATCCAGGACTTAAATCCTGGAAATCAGATGGAGAGCATCTGGATAAAAATTAAATGGGAAGGGAGCAACAGGGATGTTGCAGGAACCTACAACAGACCCCCAAGTCAGACTGAGGAATTGGATGGTGCCTTTCTAGAACAGATGATCACACACTCAGAAAGGAGAGATGTAGTAGTGATGGGTGACTTCAACTATCCTGACATTTGCTGGAAGTCAAACTCAGCCAATACTTCAAGGTCTAGCAAATTCTTCACTTGCCTCGAAGACAATTTCTTTGTCCAAAAGGTCGAAGAGGCTACAAGGGGATCAGCTATTTTAGATCTGATCCTAACCAACACTCAGAGTGTGGTGGAGTCTCCTTCTTTGAAGGTCTTTAAACAGCAGCTGGATGGTCATCTGTTGGGCATGCTTTGATTTTGAGTTTCCACATGGCAGGGGGTTGGACTGGATGGCCCTTGTGGTCTCTTCCAACTCTATGATTCTATGAAATCCATTAGACATAATCCTACCCCTGGGGCAAGAGAGAACAAAACTGCACCATTCTGTATGTGACAACCCTTGAGGTATTTAAAGAATGCAATCATTTCACCCCTCGGTCTTCTCTTCTCTAGGCTGAGCATGCCCAACTCCTTCAATCTTTCCTCACATGTTTTGTTTTCTGTATCTCTTATTATCCTTTTCTGTTGCCCTTTTCTGAGTTTGCTCCAACTTTTCTATATCCTTCTTAAAATTAGGCACTCAGAAGTGAACACAGTACTATGCTAGTATACCGACCACCCTGTTGTCTAGCAGACTTTCTAACTGAGCTGACACAGCTGGTCTCAGAGAACTAGAGTTCTGGGCGACTTCAACATCCCACTCAATACCAGCTTATAAAATTTAACAGGTGCAGCTCAGGAGTTCATGGAATCCATGACAAACATGGGCCTATCCCAATTGGTTGTCAGGCCCACTCATTGTGCGGGTCATACACTTGATGCGGTCTTTAGTACAGAACAGGAATATCCTAGGGCAGAGGTTAAAAAAACACACTGCATTGTCATGGATGGATCATTTCCTGGTCAAGGTTGAACTAAGTACCACTGTCTGCCCCACTGGGGGTGGTGGACCATTAGAATGGTCCGCCCTCAAAGGCTAATGGAAGCTATAGGAAAGCCTTAGAGGGTTTAATGGTTGGCAACACCAGTGATTCTGTCGAAGCTTTGGTTAATACCTGGAACACTGACCTTACCAAGGCTATCGACACGATCGCTCCCAAGTGTTCTTGCCAACCTGCTTTAAACTGTAAACCATGGTACATGGCTTAGAAAAATGAAGTGGGTTGGACAATTACTAGAGTGCACCTGGCAGAAAACTCGGCTCTTGTCTGACAAGACTTGTCATAGGAACTTTCTTTGGTCCTATCGAGAGGCAATACATGCAGCGCAGAAATCATTCTCCTCTGCACATATTGCGTCTGCAGAGTCCCGTCCAGCAGAGCTGTTTAGGGTGGTAAGGGAATTGACGCAGGTTCCACCTGTGCAGAACCCATTACTTAACCCAACAATGGCCTGCTGTGATGCATTTAACAACTTCTTTGCAGATAAAATCTCTCAGATAAGAGCCGACTTGGATGCCAGTGCTGTAACAATCAATTGATGAGGTGTCCAGTAGCTCCGCTGATGTAATTTTTATTGGATCATTTTTAATCTGTGAGTACCGAGGACATGGACAAGCTCCTTAGTAGTGTGAGGAAGATGACTTGCCCTCTTGATCCTTGCCCTTCATGGTTGGCCATTCGGGTGTGTGTGTGTGCGTGCCTTGAGGCTGTTCCTTGTGGACATCATCAACACATCCCTCAAAGAAGGACATATTCCATCTTGTTTAAAGGAAGTGGTGGTTAGGCCGGTTCTATTCAATTCATTTTATTACAGCCATTAGGCCAGTATAAAAACACATATATAAAAACACAATAAAACACAATACAATACAATAATGCATCTTAATAACATATAGCTCCTTATTAAAACATGGTAATGGCCATAATACCAATAAAATAATAATTACCTAAATAAAATCATAAATTAAACTAGATTGTAGCATTTAGAAAAAAAAAAAGTCCCTTATAGCTATCCAATTTAGGCCGGTTCTGAAAAAACCTTCCCTGGACCCCCTGGATATGAATAATTATAGGCCAGTGTCCATGATACCTTTTTTGAGCAAAGTGATCGAGAGGCCAGTTGCTCTTCAACTCCAAGCTGTCTTGGATGAAACTGATTATCTAGATCCATTTCAAGCGGGCTTTAGGATGGGATTTGGAGTTGAGACTGCCATGGTTGCTTTGACCAACGACCTTCATCTAGGCATCGACAGGGGTAGTGTGACCTTGTTGGTGCTATTAGACCTCTCAGTGGCTTTTGATACGATAGATCATAGCATCCTTTTGGGTCACCTGCGTGGATTAGGAATCGGAGGCACTGTGCTACAGTGGATTCATTCCTTTCTCTCGGGCAGATCCCCGAGGGTGTTGCTTGGGGACAGTTGCTCTGCAAAAAAAGATCTTAACTGTGGTGTTCCTCAAGGTGCCATACTGTCCCCGATGTTGTTTAATATATCTTTGAAGCCACTGGGCGAGATTATCCAGAGACATGGGGCTGGGTGTTATCAGTATGCTGATGACACCCAGATCTATTTCTCCATGTCTCGATCATCAGCCAAGGCTCCCGATGGCATCTCTCCTCTCAATGACTGTCTTAAGGTAGTAATGGACTGGATGAGGAAAAACAGATTGAACTAATCAGGTAAACGTGATGCTCAGGAGCACCTGTTATGAGCTTCGGCGGATATGCCAGCTGCACCCTTTCCTGGAAATAAAGGACATTGAGACTGTTGTGCACATGCTGGTAACCTCTCGTCAGGATTTCTGTAATGTGCTCTACATGGGGCTACCTTCGTGCTTGGTCCGGAAACTTCAGTTAGTCCAGAATATGGCAGTCAGAGTGGTCTCGGGGACATCTAGAAGAGACGACATAACACCGGTACTGAAGTCTCTTCACTGGCTGCCCATCAGCTTCCAGGCCCAGTATAAGGTGTTGGTTATGACCTTTAAAGCCCTAAATGGCTTGGGTCCAAACTATCTTCGGAACCACCTCCTGGGAGGAATTTGTTGCAGCCAATGAAAACAGCTGTCTGCAACCTCCCAGAGGGTCTTTTTAGTAACCGTTTCCAGACTATGGAATGGCCTGCTGGATGAGATCCGTCAGATAACAACCTTAAGCAGCTTTAAAAAGGCTGTGAAAATGGATCTCTTCCGGCAGGCCTTTCCTGACTAGATTTTCCCGGCCTTAGGAGTTGTTTTAGTTATCCCACAAGTTTTAATGGATACATGATTTAATACTTTTTTTAAGGGTGGATGGTTCTGGGGATTTTAGATTGTATTTTTAGGATGAATCATATTGTAAGAATTTTAATTGTAAGCCACCCTGATTGGTTGACAGAGGGGTGGAGTAATAATAATAATAATAATAATAATAATAATAATAATAATAACTCCAGTTCACTGGAGAATAGCATAGAATATAGTGGGACTATTCCTTCCCTTGTCTTAGAAACTATGGCTCTATTCATACAGATGAAAACATTATTTGCCTGCTTTTCTGCAACAACCCACCACTGGGTCATGTTCAATTTGTGCTAAGAGTTGAAAAACTAAAACCCATGGCAGAGAAATTGAGTGAATGGAAAAAGAGGACTGAGGAAGAGACACATAGATATAATAGATGCTAGCTTGTCTGTTTGTCTTCATTAGCACGGCACAAGCCACTGGTAGGAAGAAATAAATAAAAGCTCAGCATGAGGACCAGATTTCATGAATCATTTTACCCTCTTGCCAGATTTCTCATCAAATGCCCCACTCAGTTGATCTGTTGGGCAAACCATGAGAATAACAAGTCCCACCACAGGGAATCTGACTTGTTTGTACTATGTAAAATTTTATTGTTGTTAGCCGCCCCGATTGATCTCAAAGGGGTGGGATATAAATATTTTTTTTTTATTATTAGTTGGATAATAATAATAATAATAATAATAATAATAATTTATATTCCCCCATTGGTAATCCAATCCAGGCGGCTTACAATTAAAACATACAATACAGAATAAAACATACAATATAAGCGAACCCTCCCCCCCCTTAAAACAGAATTAAATCAAAACAATATAAAAACAACTGTTGAAGTTAAAATATTAAACCATCCAACCCAATGACTCCATAAGCCTGGCGCGACGATCCTCCCATCACTAGATGGGGCCATGTGAGGATCGTCTCTTGGATAGCTATTAATCTGAGGCTGGAAGGACTAATCTAGTATAACTAGTCTGGAAAGGCCTGCCGGAAGAGATCCGTCTTCATCCTCCTATCAGATCTGCTCTGATATACCCCTTTCCTTCTGGAAGCAAGGCTGACCTGCAGGGTGGGCTGGGTTGGGCTAATGCCTCCAGGCCTGACCATAAAGTCCCTTAAAAAAACCAAAAACATTTGTGGTGGCTAAGCCTACCTGATCCTCATAATCTGATCTGGTCCAATGCCCAAACATACCAATCCACCACAGTAATACTATAACTAGTTGACATTTGCATTAACAATGATTCTATGAAGAAGGCAAATGTTACCACTAAGGAGGCAAAAACCCATAGGAAGAGAGATGTATTCCCCAGGTAAAATGCCAGCTCAACCTGATGAACTGAAGGCTACCTATGACCATGGAAGTTATGGTCCTTAGTCTGGAAACTAAGATGATCAAATTGAGGCTGTCGTACTTTGGCCACATCATAAGAAAGCATGAATCACTAGACAAGACAATAATGTTAGGGAAGATAGAAAGCAGCAGAAAGAGGAGGCCCACATGGCAGATGGTTAGACTCAGTCAGGGAGGTAATGGGCCTAAATTTACAGGACTTAAGCAGAGCAATGCCTCATCCAAAGGGTCACCATGAGTTGTGATCGACTCATAGGAAATTAATAAGACAAGACAAGGAAGTTAATATATAACTTTAAGTATAGCCAAAAGCTTGGGGGAAGGAAGTATTTATTATTTGTACTTTCCCCTTTTTCTTCTGTTTCTTTGTTCTTTTTCTTTGGTGTTATTTGTATGTTTTATATATGTAAATTTTCTGTGTTTCAATAAAAATATTTTAAAAATATTAACATCAGTCTTTGGCTAGTACCAAACACATAAACCAATAATGGCTTCTGCACATTAATGTGAACATGCAAAGCCCCATGTGCACATTTAGCAGTTATAGATATTTGGGTTTCAAGTAAATTCTTAGAGAAATGCTTCCTGTGGATAAATTTTGTAAAGTGAAGTGCCATTACTTGTGGCTATATCTGTATCTGGATCTGTATCTATCTGTATCTGTATCTGTATCTGTATCTGTACCAAATTCAAATTGAACTTAAAACATTTCAGTACAGCTAAATCCACTAACTTCTTTTATCTTCTAAAACTCTTCAGATGTTTGGATTCATGGTTTGGCTTTATATTATTATAAGGTGACAATGAGATTTTTGAATCCCAGACTCTGCATTCTTGGTTCACTCTTGTTTCTTAAAATAGCAGGAGTTTCCCAGAATATCTTTTAAACTGTGCACAATACCAATTAGACTATCCTGTGCACTTAACATTTCTGGATAAGCCTATTCACTTTTCTTTCTCAGTTCTCAGTCCAGTTAGTATGTAATAAAAGAAAATTAAATGATTGTCCTGAACAACAGCCCCACAGCTGGTATCCACATTATCTGATAATAGCATTCTTCGAAGGAGCACATCTGTAGATGTTCAGTGAGAAGGAAGAGATACATCTTTTCTACAGACTATTCTTCTGAATCTCAGAAACTTTGATGTCTTCTTAGAAGACCTTATGAGCTGAGTGACCGAGAAAACCAAGTGGATTCTCTAACCTTAGGTGAACATAGTAGAGGACAAAATGATATCTCGTAGTAAATTTTAAGAAAGAGAAGGTGAACATTTGGAACTACCAGTCAAAATTTCTCTTCATCAGATGTATCATATAATCCAAATTCTATACATGTAAACCAATCTAAAGAGGGGTTTTAAGCACAGTCCACTGAGAGGTGATGGCAAATCAATGGCTATTGCTGAACAGAAGTAAGTGAAGTCCTTGCCTTGGTATGTGCACCATTAAAATTTATTAAAGTAGGTCTGTACCTATTAATTACTTGAGTGTAATTCTTTTAGCAATAAGCTTTTGAGTGTTATTTTAGGAGACATATAGGTATGAAAAGGTTGGGGCACTGTAGAAGGTAAGTAATTAGAGACACAATCTTTTATCATTTTGCTCTTTCTCCCTAAACTGAGCAGGGCTTTATTTTTCAACAATCATTGGATTGCAAGTATTCATTTCTTTCAGTACTTATTTTTTACTTATTTAACGGATTTAGATTGGATCTATCAATGTACTAGAGAATATGTTCCACCTGATTTGTAACTGGTGTCAAACTTCTTTAAAGTATTGAATACTTATTTTTGATAATGTATCAGCTGAACTGTCTCGCTAATATCTTTACTTCTTGGCCTCAGAAAACAAATAATCTTCTCCATTAAGTACAAGTTCCTTTCATTAAAACCAGCAAGCTTGGAATCTGGATCAACCAGTGGTGCAAATGGGCACCAGTTGGCATGCAAAGTTTCGGGATAAATATGGTCAACCTAACTGTTTAGCATCAATTTTCCTCTTCTAATTATTGCTCCATCTTCCTGGATCAATTACTTAAGCAACTTAAGCTAACTGGTGATCACATCATGGTGATCAGTGATGTTCCAATCTGATTTGGTTACCTTAAGTCAATGATGACAAACAAACGCAGTTGAGAATGGGAAATAATTCTTGTACCAGTCTCCATTTTTCTTATGCTTTTCTACTTTGGTGGCCAACTTTTTAACATGCCAAAGGTAACTAATAAGGCAGGGTTATCTGATTTCTCCCTTTATCTCTCTTTTGCTGTCCATGCATGCTTGATAAAGGATTCTGGAAGCAGCTGCCGTTTACCTTGTTTGTATAAGTAGACACATACAGCTGCAGTAGAATTAACTACAATACAACCTCATTCTTTTCCAGCTCAAGCTTTATTGCATTGTTTACTGTAATCAAACACAAACCATAGAAGGCTTCTGTCTGAATCAGTAACAAACCATAAATCCAGGTGTATCATACAGGTAGACCATGTATGATTGTTATTTGGTTCATTTTGTATCAACAAGATCTTGAAGTTGAGAAAAGAAAGAAAAGAAAGAAGAGAAAGAAAAATATATTGAGAAATATATAATATTCTGCACATGAATTCTGTTTAATTTCCGTATACAATACAGTTTTTTCTTTTTCAGTAACTTCTAAAGTTTCTTCATTACATGTGTATATAAACAGCCATACATAGTTTAATTGCATGATAAACCTTCATTTGTGTTTGTTATTGTTATTGCAGACACACTACTGAAACCTGATACTGAAAGTCTGCATTTCTCCAGCCCATGTTAACCATCCACCCAATGATGATGCCACTAAAATAAAATAAAATAAAATAAAATAAAATAAAAATTGCTACAAAGTGTTGTTATAGGAGGATGGTGACAAAGGATTTTATCACACCAGGAAAGTAAAGCGCAGTTAGATCAGGATAATTGCTCTTCCAGAAGGGGCTTAGCACATGACACTGTTGTTGTGCTGTTCTTCTTCCATGGGAGAGCATCTAAAATGTGCTTCTTTTTAATAAAAAGTTAAAAGTAAAAGTAACATGAATGTCTAGTTGTAACTGACTGTAGGGGGTGGTGCTCATTTCCATTACTAAGCCAAAGAGACAACGTTGTCCAAAGATGAATGTGGTGGCCATGTGGCCAGCATGACTCCACTCAACACTATTGCCTTTCCATTGAGAAGTGGTACCTACTTATTTACTTGTATTTGCATGCTTTTGAATAGCTAGGTTGACAGAAGCTGGGACTAGTGGCAGGGGCTCACCCCATCAGGCAGCACTTGGGCCTCAAACTGCCAAACTTCCAATCTTCCAATCATTAGAATTGGCATCTTAACCATGAAGCCACTACATCCCCTTTTTAATAACGCATACAGAAAAGCCCCTTTTCTGCTTCTGGTGTGCTATGATTCTGGTGCAAAAGTTCAGTTGAACTTGTATGGTGATTTGGGAGGTCAGTGGGTGTGCTGTGGGTGGGGAAGCATCAATACACCTCAGATGAGAAAAGGAGAAAGGGCAGAGATTTCAATTTGATCTGCCAAGTAACTGGAAGCTCTCTCCTCCAGCCCAGTTTTCTCTCTGCTCTTCCTGCTGTCACTATGGGAAACCTGTAATGCAAAGTTGAGGTGCCTATTTTTGTAAAACGAATACAATACCCTCGGATATTTCACAGATGATCCTGGTTGGGACACATGCAGTCAAGTAACATCAGAGTGTGCTCAAGATGTCAAAAGTTAGGAATGAAGGAGAACAGATAATCTAGGAGAGTCTTCAGCGGGTTCCTAAAGTTTTATTTTCCTTTATAGAAAACAAATCCATTGCCAAATTACCATGTCTCCTGCCAAGTGGGGCTTGTCGATACACCAAAACATTGCTTACTGTCCTCCCCACCAGGCCTCCTTTTCCAGCCCCATTGGGGAGTCTCTTGCGACAGTGCTATAATGCTGAAATGCCTCAAGTGTGATAGTGACAGAGCTATTCTGAAAACAGTGCTATTTTAATAGGAGAAAGGACTTGTGTGATGAGGCTCAAAGCTAGGCAGTGGTTGAGGGAAAAAAGTAGGGGTGGGAGAGAGTAAAAGACCTTGCAAAAAAAAAGGAATCTAACTGTCGGAGGCTTTTTAAGCTGAGGTATGCCTATACCAATACTGAATTGCTAAAGTACATGTGCAACTCCATCAGTTGTGAATGCACAGTTTAAATATCTGGATTTCTCTGCAATAAAGATAGAAATAGGGGCCCAACTGCAGCATCTGTGTTTACTGTGGAGGAGTGCTTGCCATGTTAGTGCATGTGTAGCATTCACAATTGACTATACCCCATGTGCCAGTGGTGACATTTAAACGTATGTCTTCTTTGTACCAACAGTCAAAATATAGAGTGGGAACTGCTATGACTTATAGCTTTGCACTGATGCTGAAAGATGAGGTACTAGATTTGTTTGTTCTTCTTCGCATCACTAACTGGATTCTATTCCACAGGAGGAAGGAAAATAAAAGTGGCATTTGAAAAAAAAAAAACCCAACAGGAAATGACTCTTCACTAATAATATTAGAGTTAGTTTTATTTATTCATCATACGGGGTTATTTTTCGATCCACATTAAGAACTGCATATATTCTTGAAACTGAACTAAAATATGTGCATATCTGATTTTTGAAGGAGAAAAAAATATTTAATTGATCTCTTCCTATTCCGTCCCCTCCCTCCTCCTTTCTCTTTCCTCCATCTCCTCACTAATTCCATCATATAGTAAGCTTCCTATTATGAAAGAAATCAGAATTAATTTAAATATAAAATATAAAGAATTAACCTTACAGCAAAACAGATAACAGAAAAAAGAGAAAGTTTTTTTTCCCTCTGTCAAAATGACAGCCCTACTGCTTTTATTATCGTTTGAATAAATGAAGTTTCCAAATTGGCACATATATTTTTTCCCAGAGCTCGACAAAATGTAATGACTCCACAAAATATAGTTAATTTTTTTGTATATTTAAAAAAAAGAAATCCATTAGACTTGAAAATGGTCTTCACAACCTTAAACTTTTTAATGCTGTGCTTCCATTACATGTTCAAAATCCAACAGAATATTGATTAAAGAAATCATGAAAATGCGGTTGTTTGCTGCCATAATGCTCAAATATATTGGGCACAATTCAGCAACATGCTTGATACAAATATATCATGGTTTAATAATGAGCCATTTCTTCCTCTGCCTGCCTTCCACTGAATTGCAAACTGTTTAAACTGGGAGGCTGTGTGAGTTAAAAAAACAGTGTAAAATTTTGGCAGAGGGAGAACTGGTGAAGCAACTCAATATATCCAAGTGGGTGTATAAAGCAGATGCACGTGTATCTCTGGATTGTTCTGAAAGTAAGTAAATCAAAATATATATGGGGAAAAATGAAATCTATTTTTGTAGTATGCCTTCAAGTCTTTTCGGACTTATACTGGCCCTAAGGCAAACCTATTACAGGATTTTCTTGGCAAGATTTATTCAGAGGAGGTTTGCCATTTTGCTTTCCTTTGAGGCTGAGAGAGAGTGACTTGCTCAAGGTCACCCAGTGGATTTCCATAGCCAGATTGTTTTTATTATTGTTTTAAGAGTTACAGTGAACCTCGCCATGGAAGTGGGAAAAACAACACAATTTGTTTTTAACCTGAGAGACTTGAGGTCCCGCATTTTTTGCCATGTGCAAGGGGTGTGTGTCCAGAAGAGATCCCCCACTTATATGGAAGGTCCACTGTATTTTTATTTATATTTCCCACCTCTCCCTCTGGATCGAGGCAGGATTACATCAATAAAAATGTACAACAATATACAAAATACAGAATTACAAAATACATAATACCGTTGATAAAATAGCAACATTATAAAAATTCAATAAAAATATTTTGTTTTCTTAGATTGTATGCCTTAGGCAGTTTTTAAATTTTTGTTTTTGTTTTGATTTGTATACTCAGTATGTACAGTGCTGTGCAAATTTACAGCACTTTATAAATAAGGTTTAATAACAATAATAATAATGGAATAAAAAGTTCTTGTTAATGGTAGGAGTTCCCAGAAAACACTTTGGCAGGGAGGCTACATTGTGTGGATCTACAAGATAAAATTGCTTGTCTAGAGGAACAAAGCCTGGGACTTTCAGAGACTTTTTTTCTCTCATCTTGAAGGAATCTAACTTAATTATGGACTGGTAAAAAATAAAAATGAGAGCCTGGTGTAGTGGTTTGAATGGATTAGGACACCAGGAAATCAGGGTTCAAATCTGGGTGACCTTGGGCAAGTGACACTCTCTTAACCTCAGAGGAAGGCAAGGGCAGACCTCTCTCAACAAATTCTGCCAAGAAAACCCTGTGATAGGTTCACCTTAAGCCAAATGAGAAATGACTTGAAAGCGCACAACAAACTATCAAATATAAATACAGTTGATCCTTACTATATGTGGGCTTGACATGCGTCAACTGGGGCATCCACAGATGGCCTTGGCCCATTTGCCCCAATGGCAGTGCATGCATGTAGCTGTGCCAATACAGTTATGTGGGGTGTGTCGCCATTGTAAACAATGGGACTTAAAGTCCTCTGGTTTCTGGCATCCACTGGTTGCAGGGTCTGGAACTGAACCGCCATGAATACAAAGGACTGACTGTAAGCAGAATGTGACCCTTCTATAATAAAAGCCCTGTACTTTATTATAGAAGTATATACCTAGACATCTCTATTACCTTCATGCCAATTTTCAACATGGGATAAATCAGACCATGACAGGGAAAAGAAGGTTCACCTTAACCCATACTTTCTGATTTGTAGGGGTACCAAATGAAGCTACCATATTTATTTTATGCCCTCATTATAAGGTAAGCAATGTTCTCTTCTAGTACCTAGTCTCTTGTAAGACCATATTAATCTTTATAAATTGATATTTACTGGAGTGATTAACAAAGAGAACTATATATATATATATATATATATATATATATAATGAGCAAAGTGTTTTGGCTGTGCCTTCTTCAGTTGCTGAAGCTGCATCCAAGGTGGCAGTTCAGAACACTTTGTTTTTAACATTCTTTGGTGGATGGTGGTGTTATCCTCTAGGCTGGGGTAGGCAACCTTTTTGAGCCGGGGGCTGGGTTGCTGTCCCTCAGACAATTGGGGGGGTCGAAGCACCAAAAATAGCCGCTTGGATTGTTGCCAATAAGCGGGATATAAATTGTTGTTGTTGTTGTTGTTGTTGTTGTTGTTGTTGTTGTTGTTATTAATTATTATTATTATTATTATTATTTAATTAAATAAATATAATTTTTTTTTAAAAAATAAAAAAAATATGCATGCACACTCTCTCAGCCCCAGAAAAGCCATGGCAAAACCCCTGTGGAGATTTTGCCAAGAAAACCCCAAGAACAAGTAATAACAACAATAATCAATATCATCATGGCGGGCAGCGGCGGGGGCGGCTGC
This sequence comes from Phrynosoma blainvillii, assembly GCA_026167975.1. Taxonomy (NCBI): domain Eukaryota; kingdom Metazoa; phylum Chordata; class Lepidosauria; order Squamata; family Phrynosomatidae; genus Phrynosoma; species Phrynosoma blainvillii. The sequence continues at coordinate 18,974,079 of JANUYF010000007.1, read as the reverse complement.
AGCAGGACCGGCCTGGGGGGCCGCATCCGGCCCCCGGGCCTTATGTTGTCTACCCCTGCTCTAGGCTGAGGCTATATGGAGTTAGGGTTAGAAATAAAAAAATCCAAAAATTCTCCCTCTGTCCAAAATGCCTGAAGGAAATGGCTCCTCAATATCAAGCAGGGAGAAATCAGTGAAGCTGTGATGTTCCAAGTTGAAATGTCTGACCACTGGTTGCTCCAGCTTGCACACTTTTGGATCCTGTGATGTGTACACAGGTATTTGTTGGTTTTCCCCATGTACTGCAGATGACATCCTGTATGGCTGTATTCAATCACATAAACAAGATTGCAGGACCAGCACGTGGTGTGTTGTTTAATACCGTTGGTCTTGCCAGTCACTGTGATCCTAAAAGTTAGTCTGCTGTAGATACTTTCAGTTTTGCATCACGAGGTTGTGATCCTAAATGTTTCCTGAACAGCTTTTGCCAGAAATCTGTGTGTTTGTGTGTGTGTGTGTGTGTGTATGCATGTGTATTTGTGCATGTTCATGTGTGCTTATATATACAGGTGCATGAAGAATCATAGAATCATAGGGCTGGAAGAGAACACAAGGGCCATCCAGTCTGACCCCCTGCCATGCAGCAACCCACAATAACAGCAGTCCTGAAAGAACGGCCATCCAGCCTCAGTTTAAAAACCTCCAAAGGAGACTCCACTGCACTCTGAGGGAGTGTAATCCACTGTCAAACAGCTCCTAATGTTTAGATCTCTTCTCTTTTTCCCTGTAGTTTGAATCCATTGTTCCGTGTCCTAGTCTCTGGAGCAGCAGAAAGCAAGCTTGCTCCAACCTCAATATGACATCCCTTCAAATACTTAAACAGGGTTATCATATCACCTCTTAACTGTCTGCACTGTACTTAAGATGTCTGCTCTGTATAGTTTTTCCTGGGTGGTTTGTGTCTCACCTACCCCCCCCCCCACATTTAAAATACACATTGCTGATAAATCTTCTCAAAGAAATGTTACATTTAATACTAGCACATTTAGTGTTGGTGCTTTCAACTAAGTCTCTTGTACTATTGTACCATATCGTATGGCAGAGGGCATGTCACTTGGCAATTCCCTTGAATCACGTTGGTGGTACTCCATTGATTCTGTCTGAATGCAATGTTGTATTGCAAGTCTGTAATTTCATGTACTGTCACAAGGTCAACAGCAAGCAGTACCCTAATGACCACTTCCCCATTCATCATTCTGGGTGTGAACACCTCCCACTCTATACAACAGATAAACAGTTTGAAACATATAAAGGTAAAAATGATGCATGAGAGAAGCGATTTTTGGAAGAGCATGTGGAATGTATTTTTTGAAACTGTAGCATCAAAGAAAATAAGTCACTTCCTTTCTAATGTTGAACTGACTATCTAGTCTAGTATCGAGAAGAGTAAGATCTTGCTGAGTTCAGCAGATTTTTCATGATGTGAATACCATTAAATTGCTAGATTTCCATTATCGTTAAAATGCTGTGAAGTTTTCAGGATACATATAGAACTGCAATTATACATATTTGGATCCCATAGTGTAAATGTTTACCTCTGAATAAAACTATTGAAAGATTAAGCTGGTTATGGTTTTCTGCCTTAAGTGTGCAAACAGGAGTGCACTTTCTGTGCTGTAAAGATTTTGTTTTTATAGCTCTGTTGCCATTGTTCAGTGGTGCCTGTGTGGATTTGCATAGCTCATTTCATGCACTAACACCTGTGCATACAAGTGGAAAGCTCTAATACTTGAGTGGACAGCTGGAAGCTCAGGTGTACACATACAACATTACCTATTCAACTGTGGAGGTCGGAGCAAGGTCCCATTTGGCAAGATCCATGAACCACTTGTGCAGGTGTACTTCTCACTTAATCTGTTTGACAGGAATACCTGAAAGGAAGAGTGCATCCTTTTCTTTCCCATGTACCCACCTGCTCTGATACGCACACATAACCATATTCAGACTCATCAGTAAATCAGGGCTTCAGTGAAAATAATCAGATTTATGTTACCTTCACTTGCCTTTTGTAGCTCTCACTCCTTTTAACCAGCAGGCAGGTTAATATAGCTTGAGTCGACCTTATCCAAAATGCTTGGGACTAGAATAATAATAATAATAATAATAATAATAATAAATTTTATTTATAACTCGCCCCTCTGCGCAGCAATCGGGGCGGCTTACAACAAGTTAAAAATATAACAATTAAAACATTGCAAATTCCCACACCCTCCATCCAAAGTGTTTTGGATTTTGGACTTTTTCAGATTTTGCATTATTTGCAAATACTTAATGAAATATCTTAAAGATGGGACCCATGTCTAAGCATGAAATTCATTTATATTTCATATATACCTTATACACATAGCCTGAAGGTAATTTTATATGTTATTTTTAATACTTTTGTGCATGAAACAAAGTTTGTATACACTGAATCCTCAGAAAGCAAGTGTCACGATCATAGTCACCCATCTTGGGTTTTGGAGCATTTCAAATATTTGGATAAGGGAGACTCAACCTGTTTGCTTAATCTGTCTGGTAGCATTCCTATTGTGGTATGTGTTGTCAATGTATATCAAAATGACTATGATTGCATATTGCGTTTCTGATGCAATGTATGCAAATTAACCTGGAAATCTGCCAGTCTTCATATATCTTATCAATAATTTAATATAGAATAGCTTTAGGGTTAAAGTATACATGCATCATTTAGAGCAGTGGTTCCCAACTTTGGTCCTCCAGATGTTTTGGACTTCAGCTCCCAGAATTCCTGGCTGTTGGCCAAGCTAGCTAGGACTTCTCGGAGTTAAAGTCCAAAACAGCAGGTGGATCAAAGTTGGGAAATACATAATTTCATGCAGAATTTTAAAAAAATAATTCCTAGACAGATGGCATTCCAATCCAATATTTGAGTTACATTAACATTTGTCTGGTTGGAGTGGCATAGTACAACTACCAGTTATGTAAAGAGAGGCTGCACATGTTAGATTTATCTAGATTCTTGATATATAAAATGAATAAGTATGCAACTGTAACATAATTTCATTCAAAGCATTGGTGGATTATCCTATGAATTCTTGGTTTCTTGTTGTTGTGTGCCTTTAAGTCATTTCTAACTTATGGTAAACCTAAGGTGAAACTATTGTGGGGTTTTCATGGGACAAGATTTGTTCAGAGGAAGTTTGCCTTTGCTGTTCCCTGAGGCTGAGAACATGTGACTTGCCCAAGGTCACCCAGTGGGTTTCATGGCCCAGTGGTGAGTTGAACCCTGGCCTTCAGAGTCATAGTCCAACACTCAGACCACTATATGTTTCTAATTTATGTGGAAAGTAGTGCTCCACAGTGTTTCATATGAGTGACATTGTAGGTTTAACATCCTTTCCTGTGCCATTTGGGGTCTGGATAGGATGCTTCTATTTCTGTTTAGCCCCAATTTATCTTCACTCCCAATTAAACTTGAAAGTGAGACTGTGTGTGGTGCCTAACACATGAAAAAGGAACAGCTGCTTATTTATAACTTGTTTGTCAAGAGTAGTCTTTAGTAGTATCATTTCTGCTTGGGAATGCTAGAGGAAATCTACATGGGTTGTTTTTTTGCAGGATATTTCTCCTCTCCCCCCCCCCCCCTCCAGGTTGTGTGCTAAATTGTTAAGCTCAGTATTTGGTACATTGCTATCTATTATGTGACCTAAACTCCAGTCTTGTCAGATGCTGTAAGAAGAAAGGCGTTAAATGGAATATCATAACTCTGTACTGATTTTACATTTCCTCAATAGATTGTGGTTGGAGATAGAACACTGGATTAGCTGATCTGAATAAGGATGTCTCATAATCACTTTCTTAAGGTTTTAAACTTCAACAGGCAAGTTAATATACACGATCCAAAAGGGGTTTTAAAGGGAAATGTAGATGAAGACTTGGCTGTGAGGGTTTTGCCAGACGCTCCATTCATAATGCAGACATTGGAAGCCAAACTTGCCAATGAAAGATCCAAACATTCCATAGTGGTCTTACAAATTTGGTTACATTTTAAATAAGGATAAAACCAGCTATCAAATGAAATCTCATTTATCCATCCTGGGTGTTCTCCACCCAGTTTTTATGCTCTTGAAATGTGCGGCAAATGTGCAAAGTCCAGTTTTTCATTCTCCTAATAATGAATCATGTTAATGCTTTTAAAAATTAAGCACAGTAAAAGAGTAGTTAATGCTGTAACATGCTGACAATTTAACCTGGCCAATATTTTTATTGCCTTGTACAATAAACCTAACAGAGCACAACTTGCTTTTTGACTGGTGGAAAATCGGTTATGAACCGCCAGGGAATGACCAATTTTTCAAACGCAGCAATTCAGTCACACTATAGCTACTAATACTTTCCCCCCCTGTTCACTATTGCTGTTATAATCTTTTGAGGATATTTTATCACAGCAATAACCTCCTCAAAATCAGTCTTTACTGCAGTTAATGACTGGACAGCTGCAGCATTAACAGGCCTTGGCTCTGCTGCTAGCCATTAACTAACAAACCAGTTGTTATCTGCAGGTAACAACCAATTTCTTGTGGAAATTTCTTGATAAAGTGCCTCACTGGATGAAAGTTTTTTCTTTCCCCTCTCCCTTCCTTACTTTACTTCAGCTGAGTTGAACAGAAGCAAGAAAATATGAGCAGAACTCACAAAGAAACAGCTGTAGGAGCAGAGGAGTAAAAGAGGATAAATTAAAAATGAAATCCATAAAATAGATTTTGATTGTTTGCTCATGCCAGTTTTTTGGGTAACATTAATAAAAGATTGCCTTGCTGTTGTCATGCTTATTATTCAGCTCCAGTGGAATGAACTCTCTCCAAGAATAGATGTAAGCCTTTAACTCACTGCACTGTAGTCCTTAGGTAGCATATCATGTACTGTTGTAGATGTGATATCCATTCTTACTGACTTAAAACATTTAGCTCTGCTCTGTACATGCTTCCAAACTCACCAAGGAATCAAAGATTTCTTGACATATACATATTTTGGGTATTTACTGTGTAAATAATATGGGGTTATAAGATGGAACTATTAAATATCTAATATGTACATTGGTTTTGAGAAATCTTTGTTAATTCTTGGTTGTGGCCACAATCCAAATAGCCTCACAACTGGATCTGATTACCCAACATAACATTGGGTTGTTACTAAAGCTTCCTGTCCAGCTTTTCCCATCTTCCATAGAGATCAGAAATACTATAGCACAGATGATGCTGACTTTGGTATTCAGATATCTTTACACTTGAGGATCTTCCTGTTCTTTCACAGACCTCCTTCAAAGTCCTAGTCTTCTTCTGGTTTCTTGACTATAGTTTCCATTTTGACTTATGAGTGAGTCAAAGTATAGAAAGTCTTTTGACTATCTTCATGTCTTTCATAATCTAAAGTTATTTAAGTCACTTGTGGTCATTATTTTTGTTTTCTTGGTGTTCAGATGGAACCCTGCTTTTGCACATTTGCACATTCTTCCTTCACTTTCCTCAGTGGTGGTTCCGCATCTTTGCTATTTTCTGCTCATCTGCTTGTTTTAAATTGCTGATGTTCCTTCCTCCAGTTTTCATGCCTTCCTCTGAGTCTAGTCCATCTTTCCGTATTATATGTTCTGTATATGAATTAAAGAAATGGGGTGATAAAATGCAGCCTTGCCAACTGGAAACCATTCTGTTTCTCCATATTGTGTCCTGACAGTGGCGTCTTGTCCTGAGTATAGGTTATGCATCAGGACATTCAAATGTTAAGACACACCCATCTCTTTCAGAGCAAACCATCATTTTTCATGATCTATGCAGTCAAAGGCTTTGCTATAATCTATGAAGCACAGACTAATTTTCTTCTGAATTTTTTTGGTGTTCTCCATTATCCAACATATGTTTGCAATATGATCCCTAATCCCGCTTTCTTTTCAGAACTCAGCTTGGATTTCTAGAGGCTCATCTACATTTGCCAGAATGCTCTGGGCTGTCCCTGATATTCTGCCCTCCCCAATTCCCCCCTTACCTGTTAATGGGTTTTCGGTGAATGATGGGAAGCTGCTTTCCACACGGTCCCTGTGAATGAGTCACCCAGCACTGGCACTGCAGGTGTGAATCACTCTGAGGTCAAAACAAGGTGTCCAGACTTGTTTTGATTCTGAGCACCTCTCACCCGCAGAGTGACTCAACAAGGATGTCTGCCAGGACTGTGTGCAAACGAAGCCAACCATTGTCACCCTGTTTTGTTCTGGGTTTTCTGGAAAACTTAGAGGAAAAGCTAAATCTTTTAAATGCAGAACTGGAAGACTCTGAATCAGGCCTGGCATTGTGTAAACAACCTGGATCCGATTCAGAATTTTAGGCCTGCATGATATAAACAGCACATAGTGAGCCCAGGGGGAATTTGGAGTTTATAAGTAATGTAGACAAGCCATAGCAATTCTCACTCCATATATGGCAAAAATCTTTGTTCTAAAATTGCTTGCATGGAAGATTAATTGCAATAGTTACTGTGATGCAATATCTGTGGGCTATTGTCTTTGGATGTTTCCAATTTGTGGACCATTATTTTGATTGTCCTAGTTGGTTAAACTTAAAAGTGCAAATGTATTTGTATCAGTGATTCCCAAACATTGTTCCTTCAGGTGTTTTGGACTTCAGTTCCCAGAAGTCCCAGCCATCTTGGCCAACAGTTAGGAATTCTGGGAGCTGAAGTTCAAAGTATCCGAAGAACCAAAGTTTGTGAACCACTGCTTTATATGATCTTCACATTCTACAGGGACATTCTTCAAGTTATATTTTGGCATAATGATTAGTTTAATGTACTTTTTAAGCTTTACACTAATTTTGATATTAGCCACTCATAGTCTGTGCTACAATCCGTGACTAGTCTTGTTTTTGTAGAGAGAATAAAGCTTTTCCATCTTCTACTTTTTATTACGAAGTCTATTTGATTTCTGTACAAGCCCTCAAGTGACGTCCATCTATACTGCTGTCTTTTTGGTTGTCTGAATAATGTGTGTAATGCCCTGTCTCTATCTAACTCAACAACCAGACTTCATGGATGAACCAAAAAGAGCTTATTGCAACAGATTAGCGTGGAAACACATCTTTTGCCAGAACTGGCATACAAACATCAGTTTCACTATTAAAACCCCTCACAAGTGCTACCCCACCCAACCTTCCACATTTCTTTCAGCAGCTGAATATCTTTTCAGCTTGAGTACAATTGCATTGTTAGATACAATATTACTAGTACATGTTCTCTGCTCTTCGCCAGCAGCTGGTTAAGTGCCTTCCAACCTGGGAATCTGGCACTATCATTTTATTTTAGATTGTCTCATCAGAAGTTTTTGTTGGTAAAATAGCTTCAGAGGTGGTTTAGCAGTGCCACTTCCTGCACTCCACCAATGTCACCCTCTACTATTGCTGCTGCTCAGTATCTGGTTGGCACAATTATTTTGGCTTCTCAGCAACATCTAGCTGGCATAAGAGGCCCCACCAGCAGCTGTTTAACCATGAGCATAGCCTCTTAGAATAATAGAATCAGAATCTTAGAGGCTGGAGGGGCCACAAGGATCACCAAGTCCAACTCCCTGCCATGCAAAAATACAACGAGGAATCTGGCCTAACAGCAACACAGAGTCCCACCAGCATGGAAAGGTAGTGTCACAGTGGATCAAAGACATTTATCATATTTCAAAGGCTGCAAAATGCAGCTGCAAACAAGGCATTCCAGATCTCCAGCAGACTATCCAGTACACAGATGGCTGCCCCAGTCATTTCATTATTCAAGCAATTGAGCATATGCTGAGTTCTACATTTACATCAGAGTTCTGCAACAACACAGGTGTCAGCAAGACAAACAAAAAGTAGTGAAAATGTTATCGGAATGCAGTAGGGCTGCATTACTGAATGCTTCCAGAAGGGGAATTGTAGATTGTACTTTCCCAGTTCATAGAAAACTAGCACATCTTGAGAAGGCTTGTCTCAAACCCTTCTCAATATCTTAAATACTAACACATTCATGATGGCAAAACTTTGATGGACTACAATACAAAGATGATTATGCTACAATAAATTGTTAATCTTTAAAGTGCCAGAAGACTCTTCCTTGTTTTTGCTGCAACTAACCCCCTCTGAAAATTCTGCCCAATACATATTTTTTTTATTTGCAATAAGTTTTTTTTAATGAGAAATGATTCTGTTATCACTGTATATACACATATTCCCTTTTACTTTCTCAAGATCTTTCCACAATATCTTTTTAAAAGAGAAAAGTAAGGAGAAGAAAGCTTTTGTACATCTGAAATCTGCTGAGAGTCATGACCACGAACTTATGAACTTGAGGGGGGAATAAAAGCAAACAGAAGATGTGCCCAGAAGGCTAAAATAAAGAGTTCTGAGCAAGAACAGGTCAATTTCTAAATTACTTCCCCCTGCAATCAGGTTAATTGGAGAAGCTGGCTACAGATTTTCCTCTTGTATGTAAAATCATTTAATATTGTGCAAATTAAAGGACAAAGCAGTCCATCCATTTGAATTTAGCAAACTCTTACAAAAATGATCATTTGTGCAGATATATCAAATCCTAGGCTAATTTTCTGCTGATGATTTCATTTCGTTTACTTTCATTGATTTGAAAATACACCGTTGCCTGTCATTGGGGCATGTCCTAAATCCTATGATTTTGTTATGATCTTTCAATTTCCAAGCATTTAATGGATTTATTTTAAATATTCCCAATTTCATAATTGGTCTTTTGATCTCCTTGATGTTACTAAATTTCTTCAAAATTACTAACAAAAACTATTCTAAATGTTGATGATAATGCTACATGGTCCCTCTCCAAAAAGCTAGTATTTCTCCAGTTAAAACTCTTAATTTTTTGACTCCTGAAATAGATTTACATTGGCATGTTCTCTGCACATCAGTTTGGAATTATTATAGAATTAGTGTTAGAAAGGGTGGCTAAGGACATGCAAACCAGCTCATACATTGTTAAAAGATTGATTTTTAATGGCTTTTTATTGATTCTGTGCTTTTTAAGCTTGATTCTCTTAGGTTGTGTCACACATATACTTCACAGATTTGTAATGCATTAGCTTTTGAAGGCATTCCATTTTTCCTCTAGCTTATGATGTTCTCACCCCCCTCCTCGCCCTTTTCTGGTCTGTTTATCAGATCTGTAAGCAGATATGCCCCATTCATTGTTGCTGTTGTTTTTAAAAGGTCATTGGGAAATTGACAGTGTTCAACTCCTATTTGTGGTGCTATGAATGCACAAGTGGTTTTCTTTAAAGATCTTTCCATCAACAGATGTTAGCTTGTTTAATCACTAGTAGAAAGCTTTAACACGCCCCAAACACTGCCTCGCCATCTCTTAACCTTGTACCCACAACTATCCCTTTGTTAAAACTTTTAAAAGTCTCAAAACCACCTGAAATGTGCCTTTGTAATCACTGTGTTCAGATGTTATACTAGACTATGATAAACTGTGGTTTATCATAACATGAAGATGCCTAAGTGATCTTCAGATAAGCTTTGATTTTCATTTTTGGTTATCAGTTTGTTTAGCGTTACATCCCCACCCTAAAGTGTATTTTTCTTAACAGTAGTTTGGGAAAACAAACTAGCTTGACAAGCCATGGTTTAAAGTTGGATTTTTTTCAAATAAGCCATAGTTAATATTGAATAAATTTTTTCGGTTTGGAAGGAATAAAAAGCTGTGGGTAGTAACAAATTTCCAGACTCCTACTGAGGGCTGTACTGAAGAAAACGAAGGGAGAACACAAGCTGAAATGAAAAGCTAGGCCATTCCTATCTGAATGTAATATTCTTTTCTTAGCACTGGGAGTTCCTTCAAAAATAAAATAATATATATTTTGCCAGTAGAATGTAGCACAGTGAGTTTAAGCATGTAGACAGGCATAGCCGCATTTACTCTACAGGCAACTTGGTGATGTAAATTAAAATGTACTCTTGCTGTTAGAAGATCCGATCATTTTTTGGGATCATTTTCAAGTGATGTAGCCTGAGGATCTAGACCAGGGGTTGGCAACCTATGGCCCGCGGGCCGGTTCCGGCCCATGGACCACTGCTTACTGGCCCCCGGCCCCGCCTGTTTCTGGAAGTACTGAGAGTTTCTAGTTCTTGTTGTTTTGACTTTACCTGTATATTCCCTGGCTTGCATCCAACTCTTGCTTGAAATATCCTGGGTTTCCCTTACTTGCCTCTACTCTGTGTCCTTCTCCCCCTGATCATGTGTGACATACAGACTCATGCAATATTTCAGAAACTGATTTTCACAAATTTTGACTGAGTATTTTTTTATTATTAGTCAGGAGTTATAGTCAAAGTGTTAACATGCTTTAGCAATATTACACTATCAGGATCATTTTGTTTTGGTGATAGGTGGTAATTTTGGCCACCAACATTACAATAATTAAACATTTGGAGCTGTCATTACACTAGTTAGATACAATGGGCACTTGGTATCTGCTGGGGTTTGGTTCCAGAACCTCTGAGGATACCAAAGTATGTGGATGCTTGAGTCCCATTAAATATAATGGCATAGTAAAATTGTGTCCATATATAAAATGGTAAAATCAAGATTTGCTTTATATATATAATAACATTTTCAAGCTGCAGATGGTTGAATCCATGAATGAAGAATCTGTGGATACAGAGGGCTGACTGTATTAGGATCATTTTGTTTTGTTCTGGTATTCATCTTTCCTTCACTTGATCTCTGATTTGTGTCCTGGAAACAATGAGTGTGTTTACTGGTGGTGGCCATCTTAGCTGGTTCCTGAATAATATAAACAACCAAGTAGATACATTTTTCATTTCAGAAAATATTGAGTTAATTTAAATTTATCTGGGAAGTAGGAATGAAAAGTTCTTGCTGATGGTGAGGATTCCCATTATATACTTTGGGATGAAAAATAATGTCATGAGGATATCCAGAATAAAATTGGTTTGAATAGGAACAAAAACATGGACTTTCATAGACTATAGTGGGGCCTCCTTATCTGTGGATTTGCCACCCGCAGATTTAAGCATCTGCAGATAGCAAGCCCCCATGCATGCAGCTGTACTAGTGGGTGCATGCACTTTGCGCTGCCATTAGGGAGAATGTGACTTGAGATCCCACATTTTTTGGTATCTTGGGGGAGGAGTCCAGAACAGATTCCCCCATGGATAGCAAGGTCACACTGTATTTTCTTTTATGGAGGGGTTGAGAAAGAGTGGATTCCACAGTGTGCTCCCCCCCCCTGCATTCAGAAAGCAAGAAACATTTGGAAGCAAATGCAAGAACCACCACAAAAACCCATCAAAAGCAGCCTCATGCAACACAAAGCTAATCAATTCCATGGACTCCATAAGAGAACTTTATGAGAGTCAAGAACTCTGTAAACTCACCAAGGGACATCCTTAAAATTAGTTTTGAATGATCTCCCTCCCAATCAGGAAATACAGAGAAACAATTACTATTTGTTAAAACTGTTTTCTCATATATCATTGAATATAAAAATGTTTCATTGAATCCACCTTGCATCCTGTGCTGAGAGAAAGATGGCATAAAATAAAATAAAATAAAACAATTATCTCTGTGAAGAGCATAAACTTTTTTTTTTTTTTTACCAATATGAATATTGTGAATGATAGGACAATACACTGGCTTCCCCCCCATGTTTTTAACTAAACCAGTGGCTCAGGTTAAAAATAATAGAACTATAGGACAATAATTAGGTATAAGAAAAACTCTTGGTATATATTTTGTGGGATATATATAAAAGGTACCAACTGGATTGCAATTACATTATTCTGAGACCTATTTTCCATGTCCTTTTTTGCTGAATAAAAGGGTACAGAAAATAACTTCTACAGTTTCTTCTGAGAGTTGGGATCAGATGGTTTCATCTTGATAAAAAACATTAATTAATTGAATGATGCAGTCAAGACCTGTATTTAAAAAGTACAGTAGAACCATATTAGGCAGTTAAAAGTACTCTGTGCAAAACAACAAAGGAATGCCACACTCACCCTTGGAGATGGCATGTCTTAACAAATATAGCTACTCAGAATATTGTTGTCTGACTTCATGTCTGCCCTTTTAAAGAAATAGATGTAAAAAAAGAAGGAGAAATGACACATGCCAACAGATGCAAAGCTTTTGTGTCACCCAGTTGTCCCCTTTATTGTTATGTTTTGTGTTCAGAGATGAGGCAGACCACAATCCATAACCCTCTATGCTAAGAACCATTTTTGCAAACATTCACACTGAAATGACCCACACAAACATGCAAACATTAAAATCAGTTTGGCTTTATAGACAATCATAGAATCATAGAGTTGGAAGAGACCACAAGGGCCATCCAGTCCACCCCCTGCCATGCAGGAACTCCCAATCAAAGCATCCCCAACAGATGGCCATCCAGCCTCTGCTTAAAGACCCCTCCAAGGAAGGAGACTCCACCAACATCCGAGGGAGTGTGTTCCACTGTCAAACAGCTCTCACTGTCAGGAAGTGTCTCCTAATGTTTAGGTGGAATCTCTTTTCCTATAGCTTGCATCTGTTGTTCCGGGTCCTGTTCTCTGGAGCAGCATAAAACAAGCTTGTTCCCTCCTCAATATGACATCCCTTCAAATATTTAAACACAGCTATCATATCACCTCTCAACCTTCTCTTCTCCAGGATAAACATCCCCAGCTCCCTAAGTTGTTCCTCATAGGGCTTGGTTTCCAGACCCTTCACCATTTTAGTTGCCCTCCTTTGGACACGCTCCAGTTTCTCCACATCCTTTTTGAATTGTAGTGCCCAGAACTGGACACAGTATTCCAGGTGAGGCCTGACCAAAGCAGAATAGAGATAATGGTCAGCTACAAAAGCTACATCTTTCCTGTTTGGAGCAGTGATATCACTGGGGAGGTGTGGGGTGTGTTGTCCACACCAGGCGACACCCCAGAAGAGGGGTGACATTTGTCTGAGCACACCTCCTCTCCACACCGTGTGTCATAATACTCATGAGTAGAGCAGTGCACAGCAGTGAGGTGAATGGGTGTGCCCCTTTGGCTCCATACCGGGTGACACCCTGGACAGTGGCACCACTGGTTTGGAGCAGCAGATAGAGTAGAATACATTGTGTTGTCTGCCTGTCTACCTCTCCTTTTCTTTCTGTATATGAGATGAATGAAAACTCTAGGAGCTTTAGTCCACACAAGTAACTTTGGGTTGGTGCAGACCAGTACTAAAAGCTGCCTTCAGGGTGGCTGTGGGCAGCTTGGGGGCCTGATGTGCACATACCACATGCCCCCCATGACACCCTGATGGGCACATCAGCCAGCTTTTGTGCACCTTGGGGGCATGGTGATTACATGCCTCAAGCCCCCAACATGGTGCCAAGCCACTGCAGGGCTGCAGAAGAGCTGCTAAAGGCAGCTTTTCCACAGCAAAGAAAAAAAAGGGTGTGTGGGAAAACCACTCCTTTTTCAAATGGCACTGCTGTGGATTGGGGGCACAATGTGCTGCTTCCATGGCCCCAATCAATCTTCAGGCGGGGCTGCTTCATGCAGCCCCATCCGGGACATCTATTTCAGCCCTTTGCCAAGCTCTGGTCCAGCATTCTGTTTCCAGCAGCAGAGAACTGGATACTTAAAATGACAAGGTCATAGGGACGACTACTCTTTAATTATGGGTCCTCACCACCTGTTTCTCCAAATTTTGTCTGTGAGCCAATGGGGCATAGGGAATTTTTACCTAAATTGCAGGGGGTCTGAGAAGGCACCCACAAATTGTATTCAATGGAGAAATTGAGAGTGAGAAGGCTTCGGTAACAGAAAGCTAGTGTAAAGACACACCCAACTAAAAGTGGTGGCAAATATGGGTGTGCAACGCCAGTACCCTGGTGAGATCAAACCCTTTTACCCAAAAAGGCTCCAATGCTGAATGTGAAGTCCAAAAGAGGGAAATTTATTTTGAAGAACAAAAGAAAAAGGTTTCTCCTCCCCAGCTCTAACAGGCTTAAAATAAAAGGTACTTTACAGTTTAGGTTTCAGCAATCTTCAGGGTTGTCATCTCTCTGGGTTTGATCTTGGTTTGGACTCCTACTCAATGAAGCTGGTGCAGGGTCTTTCAGCTTCTGGTGCTCTTGACTTCTTTGCTGTTGATATTTAATATAATTAACTGCTTTTGGTAACTAATCTGGCTAAATGGTAACTAAATTGGCTAAGTGGTGTAAGAACTGCCCTTTCCGTCTGTCTGTGCCTGTTTGCCACCAAACAGATGAAGCCAGTTCTGCCTAAGAAAAACTAAAAATCCCAAGCTGAAGCAGAGCTTGCTGGGAAGGAGCAAACCAAAACTAGAAAAATGCAGGGGATTCCTACAGCTCCTCCCACAAACTAATACAATGGAACATTCCTATGCTCAAACATACTAAGGATTAAACTCAAATGAAAGAAAATGCAGGGGAGGATTTAAACAGTCCAGGCTGGACATCACAGCTAGGGTCTCATCCTTTGTATAATGGTTCCAAACCCAGAGAAACCCAGAGGCTGTGTCCAAATTAATTTAGTTTATTAAAAAAAAAGAAAAGGAATTCAAACTCACAGCACACTCTCTCACTCACACAAGAACTAAGGTAGTAGGTAATAGCAAATTTCAAGGTAGCTAAGAGGAAATACTGTACTGATCTAAAAAGTAGCTCCAGTTGTGGGGTTACTGGAATGAGGATGGCACAGTACTCACCTGAGAATCATGGAGTGGCTAACTACTAAGGTGTCCTGCTGAAATCAAACAGAGATTCTCTCTGGCTTCAAACCAGACTGATTTGCTATTGTCTGGGCACATGTATTTATCAGAAGGATTGTGTCCTGAGGGCAGTGTTTCATGAACTGAAAAGCTTAAGCAACTTTCCCTGGGGGGAAGAATGGAGTGCAAGAACGTCTGGACAATCAGTGTGAAACTTCCTCAGACAAGGAGAATTTCATTCCCAGAAGGATAGTCCCTTTGTCTGCTGTATGTAAACAATTTCCAAGTCCAGCTCACCATCATCACTTCCTTAGTGAAGGGATTATGCTGATTCCAATCTTGAGAGATCCCATCATGGTTAAGTGACTTGGGCTTCTCCCATGCTGAGCCATCCAGATCTTCCAATATAGTATGGCTGGTTTCTTGTCCTGGGGAGCCCTCTTTTGGCCACCTGGAAGCAGCCTCCCTGTTTGATATTAATTTGATATCAAGGGTCACACAGAGAGGTGACTGAGGGCTGGATCCTGGGTTACAAAATATGGATATGAACTATGGACATCCATGTTCTAATCATCTGTGAAACTTGGTGGTTTTTATCCCAGAAGTTCAATTAGGGTGTAGGAAAAGAAGAGCCACTAGGGAACACATTGCAAACATATGGTGGATAATGGAGTGTACCAGGGAATTCCAAAAGAAAATCAGCATGTGCTTTATAGACTAGAGCAAAGCCTTTGACTGCATAGATCAGGGGTAGGCAACCTTTCCCCTTTAAGGGCTGAGAGACTTCATATCCCAGAATCCAAGGAGCTATTGACCAATATGGGACTATTGACCAACATGGCTGAGGCTTCTGGGAGCTGAAGTCCCTCAGCCCTTAAAGGGGAAAGGTTGCCTACCCCTGGCATAGATGATGAAAGCCTATGGTACCCTTAAAGTCATGGGAGTGCCAACACTTCTGATAATCTTGATGAGGAATCTGTATTTAGGACAAGAGGCTACTGTCAGAACAGAACATGGAGAAACAGAATGGTTCCCAATTGGCAAAGGGGTCAGACAAGGATACCTCCTTTCACCCTATCTCTTCAACTTGTATGCAGAACATATTATAAGGAAAGCAGGCTTGGACATAGAAGAAGGAAAAGTGAAAATATCAGAAAGGAATATCAACAATCTAAGATAAGCAGATAACACCATAGTACTAGCAGAAAACCTCAGACCTAGAATACCTACTAAGGAAGATCAAAGAAAAAAGTGCTAAGGCAGGCTTAATGTTGAACATGAAGAAAACAAAAATAATGACCACCGAGGACCTTCACAAGTTCAACCTAGACAATGAAGAAATAGAAATAGTAAAAGAATCCCCCTACATGGGATCAAACATTGATAGAAATGGGGACTGCAGTCAGGAAATCAGAAGAAGACTAAGAATGGGGAAGGTGGGTACGAAAGAGCTAGAAAAGATTCTAAAATGCAAAGTTATACAACTCAGAACAAAAGCTAGACTCATACAAGCCATTGTATTCCCTATTACCATGTATGGATGTGAGAGCAGGACAGTTAAGTAAGATGATAGTAGAAAACCAATGCATTTGAGATGTGGTGCTGGAGAAGAGTGCTGAGGATCCCATGGGCAGCCAAAAGGACGAACAAATGGGTCCTAGAGCAGATCAAACCAGAAACCTCCCTGGAAGCCAAGATGACAAAACTGAGGCTGTCATACTTTGGACATATCATGAGAAGGAAGGACTCATTGGAAAAGACATTAATGCTGGGAAAGGTGAAAGGAAGTAAGAAGAGAGAAAGGCCATATGCTAGATCAGGGGTAGGCAACCTTTTTGAGCCGGGGGTTGGGTTGCTGTCCCTCAGACAATTTCAGCCCCAGAAAAGCCATGGCAAAACCCCTGTGGAGATTTTGCCAAGAAAACCGCAAGAACAAGTAATAACAACAATAATCAATATCATCATGGCGGGTGGGGGTGGCGGTGGGGGGCAGTGGCAGAACCGGCCTGGGGTCGGTCCAAAGGCCTCGGGGGGGGGGGCACATCCGGCCCCCGGGCCTTAGGTTGCCTACCACCTGTGCTAGATGAATGGACCCTATTAAGGAGCTCGCAGCTATTAAGGGATTGCAGGAATTAAGCAAAGCAGTAGAGGAAAGAGGGTCTTGGAGATGTCTCATCCATAGGATTCCCATGTCAAGATCGACTTGAGGGCACTTAACAGCAAAAGCTGTTTAGGTAAAAAGTAGGATAAAAATGCAGTAATATAATGTATGCAAAACTGGTGGAACCTGGTGATTCTCTTTAGGGAGAATATCTTTCTACATTTCAGGGAAGTTATTCTTGTTGCTGAGATTTGGCACAAACTTTCTGAAGGGCTTGTGAAAGAGGCAGTCCTTTGCATACATATGTTGGATTAAATCACTGAATTGAGTTGATGCTCCTTCTGAATAGGATTGCACTGGATGAATATTTTCAGGATCTCTGTGTGTACACATGTAAAATGAATATATCCAGGCCATAGGTCAGCAGTTGAGCACACAGGTCAGTGGAAGAGTTTTACATTTCACAGTGCTTTCTAAACATCTTATCAACTCTTGCAATAATGTTGGCCAAAATCTTCTATTGTGGTGTATGCTACTTAACTTTACAAATACTTAGCTATGCTCCAGAGGTGCTAAGAAACCCTGTTAGTGAATTGTGAACATCAATAATGGGACACTGGCAAGAGGATTCCTAACCAATGTGCTGATGCACAACAATTCCACTGTACAATAGTTCCAATACACATTGATCATTTTGCTGGCTTTCCTACATAGCAACATAATAATAAACCCTTACTGCAGGGGTAGGCAACCTTTCCCCTTTAAGGGCCGAGGGACTTCAGCTCCCAGAATCCCAGGAGCTATTGGCCAACATGGGACTATTGGCCAACATGGCTGAGGCTTCTGGGAACTGAAGACCCTCGGCCCTTAAAGCGGAAAGGTTGCCTACCCCTGCCTTACTGGATATGGACATTATGGAACTGCCCAATTCTAATGCCTGTAGTTATAAGTCCATTTACAATGGTGAAAATTCCCAACAGGATTCTGGGCCCCATAAGTTAGATCTGTGTTATATTCCAAGCAGGGACACAAAGCTGGAGATGAAAAATCCTGAAAAAAGAAAACAGACATTTTCCCATTTTGTGTGTTTGTGTGTGTTTGTATGTGTTTCTTGGTCTTTGTACTTGTTGTCTTGGCTAAGTGAGAGGGGATGGCTTAAATAAGACACCCAGGACTTTTCACAACAGAGAAGAAAACACCATGTGACAGTGTTTCTTCATTTTCTTTCTATGACATTTGAGAATGCTTTTTTAAAATTCCTGGTGTGATAATATCATCATTATCACAGACTCATGTTTCTAATTTCTACTTCAGGCTCTTGCATTGTTAATGTTAACTTCTATTGAACCCAACTTTGTTTTCGATCACAGAGAGGTAACATTTATCTCACCTGCTGTCACAGATCCTTTAGGAAACATAGGGCCTCGGCAGACGACTAATAGAGTCGTCTTGGAGGCTTGGAAGAGGAGGGGCAGCCGCACGAGCGGCGCCCCTTCCTCTCCCTGAGGTCGCCCTCAGAGTCGCCAGCCCTCCGCACGGCCGGCGCTCCGGGGATGACCTCACGCCGCGGCGACCGGACGCGCTGCGGTGGAAAAGACAGCAAAAGTGCGCCCGCCGCTTTTAGGGCGCACTTTCGCTGTCTTGAGGAAGGAGCGCTGATTTAGCACTCCTTCCAGGGATGCCGCCGGTGCGCCGAGGTGCGGAGGCTGTGGCCCCGCGGCGCGCCGGCCCAGGGCGTCCTGGACGCCCTCGTCTGCTTCCCCCCATAGTTTTCCATGTTGAAATAAAAAGCAGCTTATTGTGAAACTGGTGGGAAGTTTCTTCAGTCTTTTCTGAAGTCACCTTACAAACTATGTTGATACTGAAATGTAATGTCATAAATATGGAATGAATCAATTGATTTGTGTTTACCAACATAACGGGTGCTTACATTCTTCAATATTGATGCTTTTGTTCCTTCGTAAAATGGACAGGGTCAAAACAAACACAAAATAACATTGGTGCAAAGTGAAAGTTGCCCTTCTACAAGTCTTTTATTTCTCTTTATTTTCAGCTTTGAGCCCATTATATAACAAGGGTCACGGATAACTGAGGCTGTATTGATATCATGGATTTGAAGAGCACAACGGTCTATGAATTCTAAATTTTTGTTACCTCACCATATTCAAAAGAACATAGCTAACTGATTTCACAACAAATTGTTAGCTGTTTGGCAGCTTGATTAAGGATGGTGGGAAATAATTCATTGCCTAGTACGAATGGCAGCATTTTCACCAAGGAACATGAAGTAGTCCAACTCTGATTAGCCTGTGCACTTACACAGTAATGAACAAGTAACACACAAAACAAGCCCTCCTATCTCATCAAACATTCCACAGATATTTGCAAAGAGAAACAGAAGGGGGAATGTGAACATAGCATAACGCTGCAGCCAAATAAAATTTCCAACACATAGGCATGTACTCCTGACACACGAAAGCTCATCTGCTGCTTGCCTGCTAGGAAGGGCACTGCACATATGTTCCTATATGTGTGATCGTAGCCTTGTTTAAATGGTTGCCAAGTTGTCAGTCACTGCGTTTCTTTTACGCAAATAATGTGAACTGAAAACAAAACAAACCAAAACCCCAAAGCAAACACTTAGATGTACATTTCTTGGACTAGAGATCAGAAGTTTTTTTTAATGTTGCACTATGCAACACCACACACAGCAGTGTGTTCTACACATAATGTAGGATCAGTTAAGATCCAGGCATTTTAAGACAAAAGATGCAATCACAAAGACTGGCTGTTTGTTAATATTACTTACGAATAGAAGAAATCAGTTTCACAAGGATTAGATACTCCTTATTCCCCACTTTCATTCTTTTCTGTTTCTCTCTACGTTTGCTCTTCATCTTTTCTTTTCTTATGCCTTTTCTTATAACTCATCCCTTCCATCACTACCTCAGCCATTTCCCCTGCTTACTGTCCTTCCTATCCCTTAATAGGCAGCAAGACAGTAGCAACTAGTAGATATTATTATTATTATTATTATTATTATTATTATTATTATTAAAATGTATTTGTATCCCACCCCTCTGTCAAACAATCGGGGCGGCTTACATCAGTTAAGGTTCCATACAATATAAAATACAATACAAAAGTCCCAAAACCCTCCCACCCCATTAAAAAGTATTAAAGCAATATTAATATTAAAACATATTAATTTAAAACATGAAAACAGTGATCCTTGAAACGACAGACAATGAACAAACTAAGCAGAAATTGCAGGCGGGTGGGAGAGAAAATGATGAGGGGGCTCCTGAGGCCGGGAAATCTAGTCAGGGAAGGTCTGCCGGAAGAGATCTGTCTTAACAGCCTTTTTAAAGCTGCTTAAGGTTGTAATCTGACAGATCTCGTCCGGCAGGCTATTCCATAGTCATTCTGTGTCAGTAAGGCAGTGACTTGACACTGGGTTTTAGTCTATAGGAGTTGTTGAAACTTCTGGACCTATTTTGGTTATAGGGTTCAGCACTTTGGATAGTTTCTTTAGATCACAGATTCATGGCCTCCTTGACACTGACATTGAAAGTAGTGGCCACCAGCCACTACTGGCAAGATCTTCTCTGTTTTGCTCTTTTGAACAGTTCAGAGGGTCCTGCAGAGAGAAGCAGAATATGGAAGTGCCTAGAAAGATATATATATATAGGAAAAGATATATAGGAAAACAAATCTTTCAGGCCTGTTTTCAGCTTTGTCTCTACAGAAGGTTAGGGGTATCCAACCTAGTGATCAACAATATTACTGCAAGCTACATAATCCCAGATTTAAATTAATCACATTTAATTCAACAATTTTAAAAACAGGAAAAAAAATGAGATGAACACCACTAGACTCTCTTTAATATCCTTGTAACATTTCAGGTGTTTGACACTTCACAGTCTTGGAGCTATAGTGAAGATTGAGACAGGGAGGAAGGGAGAAAAAGAGAGAGAGATGTATATACAAATAAATACATACTACAGTGGGCCCTCCACATTCACTAGGGTTAGGGGCGCAAGATGCCATCAAAGTGGAAAAACTGAAAAAACAAACAAACAAACAAACACTTTTTTAAAAATTTGAGAGAACACCTCTAGTGATCTCTAGATTCTTCAGTGTAACTCCATAGTTGCCATCAGCCAGAAGTTGAATTGCACTGGAGAACTACAAATCCCTAGAGAAGTGTTCTGTCTAGGAATCTCTATGTCCTCCAGCACAACCTTGAATGTTGACATAGAATGACACTGGAGGACCTAAAATTCCTAGAGAGAACATAATAAAATCTGTGAATAATCAAATCTGCAAATGTCAAAGCCATAAATTTGGATAGCCAATTGTAATTCTCTTTGATTCTTAAAGATTAGAAATAACTTCAGCATTCTGTCAGACAGTCATATAGACTTTTGAGCAAAGACTTCATTTTACCTGTTCCAAAATAAATGGATAGAATTTTCTCTTTGGTCCTATACCCTATGAAACCTGGCCTAGGTCTAACTGTTAGTTTCAATGAAGATAGCTCTATTGAATCTTTGGGAACTTGACAATTTGAGATTTAGTTGAGTTCAATTGATTCAGTTGGTCTAATATAGGTGAGACTTACAATTAGATCTAGGCCAATTTTTTAAAACTAATGTGGTCCATAAATTCAGGACACCTTTTCACCCTTCACACCTCCTATTTTATTCATGGTAGGGTGACCAGATAAAATATGGGACAGGACTCTTGTATCGTTAATGGTTAACATATGTTGAATTAAAAAGTTGTAGTGTAAAGTTGAATCCCTTGATATCACCTCCCTAACTCTCTAAACCCACATTTTATTTATTGTGTCCATTAACATTACATAATTATAACACTGATTCCACTTTAACTTCCATAGTTGCATCCTATGGAATTGGAATTTACAGCTTAGGGAAAAGAATTCTCAGCCAAATAACTCTAGTGCCTCACCAAGTAGAAGCCTGAGGATTCCATAGGGTTCAGCTATAGTGATTTAAATAGCACCACAGTGCCATATCTGTGTAGTGAGAAAGGGCTCCAGGACCTGTTAACCATTAAAGAAAAGACATAGGAATCCTCTCCCATGCTTAGCCGGGCAACCTGAATACATGGAAAGTGGTTTCTGAATAGCACCTACTGTTTGAGACTGAGATATCTGTTCTATTATGATATCCATTTTTATTGAACTGGTGCTTACTTCTGGTGAAACATTTTGAATAACAGTGGGTTTTTTTTTAAAGTAACAGAAGTTGCCAACACACTTTGATGTTTTCTCATCAAACTTGACTGATGCCCCACTTCTAAACACATTATGTATAAATAAATCTAACGGGTCATATGAGGCATTATCACTTTGTAATGCATTTCTGATTGAGTTGTAAACCTAGATTGTAAGCCTGAGGGCAGGGAACCATCATTAATCCACTTCTAAGCCGCTCTGATAGCCTTTGGCTGAAGAGCGGGGTATAAATACTTCATAATAATAATAATTGAATTAGAAAAATATCCCAGCATTGTTCAGACAAAGGGAGGGTCAGTGTGGCATAGTGGTTGAGTGTTGGACTTTGACTTTGGGGACCAGGGTTCAATTCCCAGCTCCATCATGAAACTCACTGGGTGACCTTAGGCAGGTCACATCATCTCAGCCTCAGAGGAAGGCAATGGCAAACCTCTTCTGAACAAATCTTGCCAAGAAAACCCCATGATAGATTCACCCTAAGGTCATCATAAGTCAGAAACAACTTGAAGGCACACAACAACAACAACAGATCACAGGACATGTTATACAAACATTTGGCTGAAATTCTATTTTTATTTTAGGCCAGATTGTTCGATCAGATTTCTCATTTGTCCACAGAATTGTTCGCAGTATATTGTATAACCAGCTACTTTTTTAAAAAAAGATGATATAAAATATAATGTATACATTAAAATATCATCACCTTCTGAAAATTTATATAAAATAATGGTATCATATTTTTAGAAAATATATTTACAGCTGTGTCAATTAGATGTAAACATTATTGTCAGGGCTAGGATAAAATCTCCAGACTTTAGTTAGTAAAAGTTCTTTTAAATGTACTTTTCCTGCAGCAATAACAGGCAAAATCTTTGGATATTTTTAAACTATAATATGAACTCAGTATAACCATGAGATTTATAATGAACTACATTCTTTAAATTATCAAAGCGATTTTTTAAAATGTAATGGGAATGTGTGTGTACTTACCATCTACCTCCGTGTCTGTATATTCTTGGATAATGTACAAGATCACATATAGTCTTTCAATAAGTGTCTGCAGTGAAGTTGATGAGGTAATTGACAGAATGACTTCAATATCACTCACATTAAAGTTGCAGAAATTAATCTATTCAAAGTAGCATATTCATCTAAGGAACCAGGAGGTCCCTCAAAGTGCCCCATAAATTATTGACTGGATTCGTCTATATTTTATACATTTATAAATACCACTATAAACATTCTATTTGGATTCAAAGAACCCAGTATGGATTCTTAACTTTTCCTTAAGGTTCTCATTAATCAGACCTTCTAGTATTTCAGATGTTACTAGCTTTACTTTCTGTAGGTTTTTCTGGATTAAAAACCTCAACCAAATAGTTTTAGGGTTTCGAGTTTTAATTGGTTTAAGGCTTTAAGAGATTAATAATAGAAGCTGATTTTAACTGGTGGGGGGAATTTTTAATTGGCAGAGTTGCAAGTTAAACTTGTTTATCTGTTCAAGCTGATATATAATAATAGAGATGATATATAATAAAAAAGAGAATGGTTACTTTAGAAGTACTTTTAGAAGTATTTTATGTACTTTTATGTACTTTTAGAAGTACTTTATGTACTTCTAAAACTGAGTGCTACTTTCTATATGTCAAATTGTAGGTCTCCTGGCCTTCCCTTCTGTATATAAAATGAATGTTGTGTCTCAGAAATACATGTACATTTGTTTACATTTAGCTGGTTAAATTGCAAATAATTTTAAAAAATATTTGAACAATTCACTGCCTTAACAATCTCCCCATACATAATCTCAAGTGGTACATTCACACCTTCAGTATATGCCTTGCACCCTTGTATGAAGTTGTTTTCTGTAAACTCACATAAATGCAATACAACAGGTGGACTAGATAAGTGGTACCTACCATCTTCAAGTCACTTTGCCTAATAAAAGCATTTAACTATTGTTGAGACATTGTAGAAACTGAGGGCTTGTACAAGTGTCCTTATAAGATACATCTTTAGGTAAGCTGTTCTTTTTACCTGAGACGAGAATCCATAGAACCGAGACTAAATTTGTATTTCCTCTTTTAACAATAGTGTCCTGCACAACTGCTTTTGCATGTTGTGAAAGTTTCAGAAGAAGTTTGAATTTAGGAGGTTGCTGTTTTAAAGAGATGGAAAGAGACAAAAATGTGAGAGTCATACAAAACACACTGGATCATTGTCCTAAACAAAATTGTATCTCTGTGCATGGAAGTTATAGGATATAATCATATGCTTTGTTGCTCAGTCATCAGAGCATTGACAAGAGGATGCAAGTATCTCTTTGTTGGTACATGTATTCTACCTACAACACTGCAGGAGAACACTTGTGTGGCAGCTGAAAGAATAGAAAAAAGACTGGACTAATAGCGCACTATGTTTTGCTGTGTGTTAGGTCTGCAGCCAATCTCCCAAGGGTGTTTTTGCCCGATAACTGAAAGTGGTTAAGTTACAAGATCCCTGAGCAGCTCTGTACCTATAAGACCTCAAAACTTTCCAAACTAAGGAGGCAGAGAGAATATGTACTTAATTTTAGAAGGCATTTCCTAAGCTCATCCATGAAAAGACCAACCTCTGTGTGACAAGATCTCCCCTAAGAAATGATTTACAGTGCAGTCTTCTGTCTGTCTACCAAGAAAAAAGTTGTAGTGAATTCAATAGGACTTACTATCAGGTAAGGGGTTTTAGGATTGCATGGTGAATATTCAATTCTGTTATCAGCTTACTAGATACAACGTCAGAATTGGAGACAGCTCAAAGAGTCTAGGGATTTTGGGGCTCACCTTGAGTTCTGTTCAGTATGAGTATGAACATATGCTCTCATATGTTCATACTAGTGTTGACGTAATATAAGTGCTCAGTGTCAGAATAATTTTTCCTCCACTATGCTTCCTCCTACAGTATTATCTATAGGTCAAAAATAATCTTCCATGGGTGCATCTACACTATAGAAATAAAGCAGTTTGACACCACTTTAACTTCCATGGCTCCCCCCACAAAATCTTGACATTTCTAGTTTTGTAAGGTACCAGCACTCTTTGGCAGACAAAGCTAAAGACTCTCTGAAGATGCCAGCCACAGATGCTGGCGAAATGTCAGAAAGAAACTCTTCTAGAACATGGCCACACAACCCAAAAAACCCACAAAAAACTGTGGATGCTGGCCATGAAAGCCTGCAACTTTGCAAAGTTAAAGACCTTGTAAAACTACAAATCCCAGGATTCCATAGGCTAGAACTTACTGTGGTGTCAAACTGCATTATTTCTACAGGAGGTTATTTTCCTCTTCTCTGGAAAGTATTAAAGCTTTTTTAAATCACTAGTGGTTGCATGCATGACGAATTTATTGTAAATAACATTTATTGGTGAAACACTTTTGAAAATTCTCATTGAGAGACTTCTTAGGTGAGCTGAAAATGGGTGTAAGGTTAAATACAGATTGAGTATCTTTTATCCAAAATACTTGGGACCAGAAGTGTTTGGGAATTTGAATTTTTTTAGGATTTTGGAACACTTGCATTTACATAATGATATATCTTTGAGACAGAACTCAAGTCTAAACACAAAATTCATTTTTCATATAACTTTATGCACATGACCTGAATGTAATTTTATACACAATATTTTTAATAATTTTATGCATGGAACAGTGTTTGTGTACATTGAACCATTGTTTGGATCACCAAAATTTGGTGATTTCTTCATTTAAGTCTAGAATGTGTGTCTGACTATGCTTGGCTTCCTCTTTCCACTATAATATATAATAAACTCCAGGAGACATGATCACTTCCTCCTAAGGATCCCACCACTTCCACCAGGTCACTATTGTTGGTTAGGATTAGATATAAAATAGTGGACCCCCTTGATGCCTCTTCCACCTTTTGGACAATGAAGTTATCTGCCAGGCAAAGGAGGAATTTGTTGGATCTGAATTTTTTAGCAGAATTTGAGTTTCAGCAAATATCTGGATAGTTGAAATTCCCCTATTTCCACTATATCTCTCTTTATTGAACCTGTGGTTCATCACACTAGGTTTCTGTGTTAACTATTATATCATATTTGCTTTGCTATGTTAGGAGTTCAAGTTCATCTCATTTATTTCTCATGCTCTGTGCATTAGTATAGAGACATCTAAAACCATGGGACATTCCCCTTAGCTGCCTATTGAAGTTTTCTCCCCTCCCATTGTTTTGGGTTCTTGTACTAATTGCCTGGTTCTTTCTATAACAATTGGGCTATTATTTCCAGCACTTGATGAAATTCTGCCCTCAAGAATTCTGTCTCCCTCCCCAACATGATTCAGTTTAAAGCCCTCCCGATCAGATTTTTGAGACTCTTGGCAAAAATGTTCCTGCCAACTGCTGTGAGGTGCAACTCATCCCTTGCCTGAGGACCATCCACCTGTCCAAGGAGTGAAGCAGATGGGCCAAAAGGACTCTGGCCACAATTAGCCTGGGAACATGGCTGTATGGTTCAGTCTCAAAGTGGGATGCCACTGCAGTTGCTAATGGGCAGCTGGCAGGAGCGAATTTAATCAGCTCCTGAAAAGGCTGGCTTTGGCTGCCTTGGCACAACCTTGGCATGCCTTCTGGCCACTTTGGGTCATGCTTCACCTTAACGCCCGCCCCCCCCCCCAGTGGCCAGAAGCCACATTATTTGGCCTGTCCATTTCAGGCCCAAGAGGCCAAATGGTTCTTTATGGCATAACTGGCAAAGCCAGTTGTCCACTTCCACTATTCTTCTCTCCCTTTCTGGACTATGCCCTTCAACTGGGAGAAGAAATGAAAGACAACCTGTACATCCAGGCCTTTCAACTCTTTTCAAGACAATTTACTGTCTTTCAAAACACTTTACTGGTTTAGATGTACTCATAACTAACTTCACTGAATACAGCAAAAGATTTTAGAGTCACAGATGGTTACCTGTTCATATCTACCATCACCATCAGTTAACACACAAGTTGCCAATCTTTTAGGAATGGTGAATATGCATTATTGTTATTGCTGTGTGCCTTCAAGTCATTTCTGACTTAAAGCGACCCTAAGGCAACCCTTTCACAGGATTTTCTTGATAAGATTTGTTCAGAGGGGGTTTGCCTTTAGCTTTCTCTAAGGCAGAAAGTGTGTGACTTGGCCATGGTCATCTAATGGATTTCCATGGCCAAGTGGGGCTTAGAACCCTCGTCTCCAGAGTTGTAGTCCAATGCTCAAACCACTACACCACACAGTATGCAAACACATACTGGCAACTAATTAGGGGAAAACATTATCTTCCATGGCAACTGCCTATGTCACCCTATGGAGTCCCATGTCACACTGAGAGAATTCTTGTATGGTATTTGGCATGGGCAACAGTTGAAATCAGCATGGTGGGTTACACAGAACATGCAATAAGGTTCACGCTAATCTTGTGGCTTCCTTTTCAATGTCTTGTTCCTGATGAAGCTTTTAATCACAAATCTGGAAATCACTTAGGAACTAGTTGGGGTGGGAAGCTGTGTTAAAAAACAAAACAAAACATTATGGTGTTTTCAGTGAGTCTCCGAATAAGGTTATGAAGAATTAAAAGACAAACATCCATTTCGCCATTATTGTGTTCAAAAAGGGCCCTTTTATAAATCCATATGGTGACTTCCTTTCGACTTGCTTTCCCATCCTCATCTCTTTGTCAGGGCTGTCACTTACAAAGAATCACTTGACTTACAATAACTAATTCAAAAGAAGAGAGAATATAAGCAGTTGATCCACACAGAATTGAAATAAAGAACACCCCCACTGCTCTAGTTATCATTTCCATAGCAATAGTGATATTATTGATGTGATTGCTATGCTAATTTCCAAGGGGTGGGGGAAGCCAGTGTATTTTGGAATTTGTTCAAAGAGAATACCATAGTGATTAAACAGGATCTTTCAGGGTGAATCCTCAAACTTTGAGGCATATACACGAAACCCCTTTCCTTTCTCCCATTCACTTCGATCTGTGAATGAATTGCTTCTAAACTTCTTAACACAAGACCTGAATGTCTGAGGTGAGAAGCTTCTTGCTCTTCTTCTGAAAAATATTTGAAACTCTCCACTTTGGGGCAGCTAAATAGAAAGTTTCCAGATTCTTAGGCGGAGAGAAAAGGAAGAAATGGGAAGAGCTCCAAAGCCTCCCCCAGAAATAGTGTGGAAAGAAATAACGGGAACCTTAGGGGGGTTGCAGACTGCCAGAAATAGTGTGAATTCAGTCCACTTTTAGGGTTAGGGTTAGAGTTAGGGAACCATGGGAACTGTATTTTATTGTGGCATCAGAGTTGTCTGACAGAGAAGGTTCAATGTCTCAGAAAAATAACAGTTCCCATGATTCCCTAGCACTAACCCTAACCCTAAAAGTGGACTGAATTCACACTATTTCTGGCAGTCTGCAACCCCCCTTAGTTTAGAGGAAGTAAATTCGCACCCTCTACATACTCCCAGAGCTCACAAATTCTTCCAGAAAAGTGTCAGAAACCTGAAGTTTTTCTCCCCTCCTATATATGGAATTCTGCATTTCTGCTGAGAGATGTTGTTTCTCCTCTTTCTTTCTTTCTTTCTTTCTTTCTTTCTTTCCTTTTCTTTTTCAATGGTGTAAACTGATTTAAAATGTATGCCAGTCATCTTCAGGGAACTCATTTCAGTTGAGATGAAACTAGTGTTACCTGAATCAATGTTTTAAGTGTCCCTGTGGCTCGGCATTTTGAATAATCAATCTGTCTCCATCTCTTCTTAATCATGCGCATCACAGTCTCTCTTTATTTGTCAGCTCTTTCGGAACCTGCTTCTCTCCCCCCCATTCTTCCCTTTCCCTATTAACATGCCCCTAATGTCGTGAGCTAGCTTTTCCCCTTTACAAGGGGCTGGTGTATTTTGATACTTTTTTTTTTGTATAATATTATTATTATGACTAAATCTCTTTTTTCCCATAATTACCCCACAATCATTATATAATCCCATCACAAAGAGTCTATTGAGGCACCAGGCTTTTGTCAACTATGGGACACAGAATCCATAATTGCATTATTCAGCTTTCTCTCTGCTCTCCCCCCTCCACCATTTTAGCCCCCCCTTTTTTGTCCTCTCCTTTTAGCTTATTAACCATATATATATATATATATATATATATATATATATATATATATCCTATCCCTCAATGGCCCACCTGCTTTTCCTTGGGTGCAAGGGATTTCTTCAACCCTCTCCTTTGTAGACACATTTTGTCCAAGTTGGTGTGTGTGTGTGTGTGTGGTTCTTGGTTTTCTTTCTTTCTTTCTTTCTTTCTTTAAAGTTGAGATAGTCAAGAAGTAGACAAGATCTGGGGACAGCAGAAAAAAAAAATCACCTTTATAAAATCTATTCCCGATCTATTTCTTGATCATTCCAGGCACAGAGAAAGAGAGAGAGAAAGAGAAAGAGAAAAAAACAAAACAAAAAACCTTCATGGCATTTTTTCTCTCCTCTTTCTTTCTTTCTTTCTTTCTTTCCATCCTTTTTCCCCCTCCCCCCCCTTTCCCCCTGGAAGTTTAATTACCGTATGCTAATTTCCTTGCCTACTACGTGATTAATTAAAATCATATTTTCATAATCATTTGGCACTAGTATTGTCTTCCTACCATCATGATCTCTCTCCCCTCTCTCTCTTCTCCTCCCCATCCTTTCCTTTCCTTCCTTCCTTCCTTCCTTCCTTCCTCCCCTCTCTTCTCCTTCCTCCCCTAAACAGTGTATGTAAATAAAGTCAGCCTTAATGGAAAGCATCAAAATGCAACGCTGAAGACCTCTCTCTGTTTGCATGCCTGCGATTGGCAACATAACTGCTTATTTACATTAAATACGCCACAAGGTTACAGTGCAGATCAACGTCACTTTAGCCTTGATTACTTCTCTTAAGCGCTGGGAAACGCTCCTTTGGACTGATGCTGCGCGATCCAGCCGGCCACCGAGCTTTCCCCCTGGAGTTTCCCAAAGAGCCAGACTTGAAATAGTTTCCAGGGCAGGTAAGAAGAAGCGATGCTTTTCAATCCTCCCCCCCCCTTTCCCTTTCCTTTCCCTTTCCCTCTCTCTCTTCCCTTTCCCTTTCCCTCCTCCTCCTTTCCCTCTCTCCATCACTCCCCCCTTTCTTGCATTTTTTCCCCTTCCTAAATAGGAGATTTAAAAAAAAATTAAAGGGGGGGGGGGAAAGAAAGAATTACAGAAGGAGGGCTGAGCTAGGTTTGAAGGGGTGGGTGGGTTTTTTTAAAATTTAGGATATATATCTATATATCTATATATAGGGATGGGTTTCCAGGAGTGTGTTTACATGGGCTCAAGGTCATGCCCAAAAAAATGCTGCTGGGGTCCAAGGATTTTTTTTTTTTTTTTAAAAATCTCTCTCTTTAAAGACAAGAAGGGGAGGGATTGGGGAGGGAGGGGGGGGGAAGAAAATGGACGATGGCAGCCCCATTCTTTGTAGATGATTTCCATCCAGCTCATCAAAGCTAAATGCCGCAAGACCTATCTGGTTCCTGGGTGAATTATGCTAAGACGACAATGGAGAGAGAGAGAGATAGAGAGAGAGGGGGGGGGGGGATCTCTCTCTCTCTCTCTTCTTCTTGTCCCCCCTCCTTTCTCCAAATGGTACAATGCATTTCACCTACCAGATAGGGGGAGTCCAAGCTGAGAGAGAGAGAGAGAGAGAGAGAGAGAGAGAGAGAGAGAGAGAGAGAGAGAGAGATGGGAACGAATGTCTTGCAAGATCGCTCTCAAGGAAAGGGAATCAAAAATAAATAAAGGGGGGGGGGAATGTTTTCTTCTTCTTCTTCTTCTTCTTCTTCTTCCCCCCCTCCCCTAAAAAAGAAAAGCAAAGGAGGAGAATAACTGGCCACTTTCCCTCCTTCTCTTCTCTCCGCGAGTCCTTTGGAAAGCTAGCCAAGATTTTGGAAAGCTGGTCCGATGGGGAGAGTTTCCTCTGGCCACT
>JANUYF010000007.1:18880441-18937941 GCA_026167975.1 Phrynosoma blainvillii | reverse complement strand
AGAGAGGATCAAAAGTGTTAAAAGTGGACAAGTGTTGTGGCATGTCCCTCTATGCTGCAGGCTGTTTTAGTTATGATGTCATTCTGATAGTGGAAAGTGTATGTCTCCAGATTCTACCATTAAACGCTTGGCCGATCTGCCTGATAATGATAGCATTGACATGTCTGCTCTTTGACAATTGCAAGCCTTATGTGCCCTATGAATTAACTTCTTCTTTCCCCTATGAAGAGAGAGCTCTCAAGCTTTAGACTCGCAAATGCAACAGCACTTTTGCTGGCAGATGTTGAGTCTCCTCGTGGCATTTTAGAATATATCTATCCTGAAATACAACTTCTGTTAAAACTAACAAAAAAATAAGGAGTGCAGTGCTGAGCATCCCAAGTTCATGTTAACTTCAAGTTGCTTTAAGGGCATCCGGCATAACTACCAGTTGGGCTCCAATTTTTCATTCGTTGGATAATCTTCATTTTCATCTTGAACAGTTTTAAGATGGAATTTGATTCGAAGAACACAGAAGTATTTTTTTCCTTTGTGATCCTTTTTGTGGATGTTCTTTAATTACCTTACAATGTACACTCTGTAATATTTCCCCCCTTTTAATGCAATGTTCAGAAATGAAGTGCCTCAAGAGAACTAGAAACGCATATCCCCGCAATTTGACACCTGTAAAGTTAGTTTGTCTGTATATCTTCATGTCTCAAAGAAAATCAGTTTGCAATTTAAATTCTGATTTCTGCAGGCATTTACCTCTCTCCATTGAATGCTTACAGATATATGCTCTTTTTCCAAGTTCATAATGATAAACAGTCATTGTTCTAAATTTTGTTCAACAATTGAGGTGTTGTTTTTATTTACTGTTTGCATGGTAGTTCTATGTAATGCTAAATAGCATTGCTTTTGAAAGAGGTATCCACTTATGACAAACCTGCCACAGGTCATGCTAATGCCCCACAGTTATCCCTATCCAAAGGCAGACATTTTGTAAAAAGAACTTGCCAAGGAAGAGTTATTTAAATGCATTTGTGATTTTATATATATATATATATATATATATCCACTATAGCAAGGGGGAAAAGTCTAGTATTTCAGGATGTGTAACTTCTTGAGATCCAGTACCCATCAGCAACTTACCCACAGTTGTCTTTGCTAGAGATCTAATGAGATGCTGTAGCATTTGTAGACACAGTAGATGCCATAGCGTAACCCCAACAGATAACAAGAGATGTAGAAATTGCAGCATCCGTATGATTGCTTTAGCTTTCAGCAATACTGAGATGAGAAATTGCTGGAAAGAGAGGTGACACATTAGCTTGTTTACATACTATGAGAACCTAAGGTGACTAGGGGCATTTGCATTAAAACAGACCTATAAAATCCATTAGGGCATTAATATGAGCTAAACTTTTCCTTAAGCAAGCAGAAGTTTTCCTCAAGTGAAGCATAAGATAATCATTCTTTACCCCCCCCCCCCCAGCTCTCCACCCATTCCTTATTACCCTTCTCTGAATGTTGTCTTTTGCTTAAAATGGGCTGCGGATTGCACACAGGTGTCTTTGGAGTGCTTGTAATAGAAAAGCATTGAGCTGAATTTATATGAACTTTGTAAAGAGAAAGATATGAGAAGAAGCTCAATTATTTTTCAACTTTGAATAAGGAGCATTCCTTTAAAAAACACCACCAGCCTGATTTGTTATTATTAGTAAAATAAAAGAAATACCTGTTTGAAAGGATCTTTCTGGCACCTGAATAGCTTTATCTAGGATTAGTTAAGAATAAAAACAGATTATATTTTAAACTACAGTTTATTTATTTATATATATATAAAAATCTTGATTCCTAGATTCTTGCTACCATCTTAAAAATAGCTTTCAGAATTTTCATTTTAGAAATTTCTTATCAAAACAGAAGCAACAAAACAGAACCATAGAACATATCTTTCTGGGAGATTTGTTTTTTTAAAAAAAACAGAATACCATACTTGTTTGATCAGAATCCTTTTGATGATATCTGTCTTTAACTAAACTTGCTGAAAGAGATTTGTAGACTTTAAAAAATGGGTCTATGTAAAAGTACACAACTTTAGAGGACACCAGCTAAAGTTGCAACTTCTCCTGTTTGATGTAAGAGCTCCTTAAAACATCAGGACTGAGCGATTCTGGACAGAAAAACAAATATATGTATCAAACTTTAAAGTACAGAATGCATTACTGAGGATCAGACCTTGGTCTCAAAACCATTTCTGATCGGGTGGATGTTTGATGGTCCTCTTGGAATGAATTGATGTCATCTGTCTATTCTTCATGTCTCAGTGGGAAAAATAACGGGCCAGAGCCTTGCTAGAATGATAAAAATTGGCACAGATAAACACAGAAAATCAAGCACCTTTTCCATTTCTCTCAGTGATCAACATTAAATCTGATAACACATCTTTGGGTATAGGTGAAAAATTGTCCTATTGCTTTACGATATCAGTGTCTAAATAACGGAAGTTCTAGTAGAGGATTTACAACCTGATGATTCTAGTAGCCAAAAGTCATGTAGAATTCAGCATCTTGATTTGCTTAATAATTAGATGCTCTGCAAAGATTAGATTTGGAGAGAGTAAATGTAGTTCTAGTGAACTATGTTCATCTTTTCTGCACTGTGTGCATCTTTACTCAGAAGTAGGTTCCACAGAGTTCGATAAAGCTTGCTTCATAGAAAGCGTGCTTAGACTTAATGTCTTTATCCTTGCTAATTGTTTACGATAAACTGGACAAAATTGGCTTTGCAAAGAGTTGTGTTTTTTAAAGTTGAACAGGGTCACATAACAGACAAACAGTTTTGTCATAATATGACTAGGGCTGAAACACAAATTAAGAATCTGATGCAAAAACAGCCCTAGCAGTTTCAGATTTTGACCCCTTGTATTTCGCAGGGTATAACTGCGTCCATGATCGTCTGTCAGAGGCTTTCAACTAAAGGAGAATAACATGGGTCCCCCCCCCACACTTTCATAAAAGAGACTAACATTGTAAAAATCCACATCATTGCCCATTGTGCTAGGTCTTTGTGACAGCAAAGGCTATCAAGGCTGCAGTGGCAAACATTAATAATGCTTAACATTAGCATTGTTGCTTTTCTGTAACTTTAGCCATGTAAATGTACAAAGAAAATATGCATTTCAAAGTCTTCTCTTATATTTGATGCTTAGGGAACAGCTCGGGTTGGAGTCAGTGGGGAAGAATCAAGTTGTGTGAGTTAAGTTTTAATGCTCCAGCTCCACATCTGAGAACTTAAATGGTTTAAGACCAAATTGCGGAAGGGTGGGTGGGGGACTTTTGTGGTATGCTGGAAAATTGAAAGTGTCCAAAATCAAACACTCCATGAAAAGCAGAGAAGCTATTTGTCCTTTTTAAGGTGGGAAAGCTAAAAACGGAGAAGATACACGACGCTGCCAGGACAATTGAAGAAATCCATTCTTGGAAAATAAGAGTCACCGACTCTGTCCATAAGACATGGCACAGCTTATAAAGAAGCTGCACCCAAATCTATTCATAAGTATTGTAAATTAAAGTATTATGGCTGGGATCCAAGTAATCACTTTAGATAGCTTGGACATGCATAGCAGGATCTGTGATTTTATCCCCTTTGAATAGCAGGTTCATAAAGTTATGTCTCAGTTTGCTCTGGAGACTTCATTCACTTTCAGAAGTAGCCTATAATATGTGTTTGAGGAACATACATTTAAAGTTCCCATGGGTTCCAGTACTTACTGGATAACTCTCCACAACCTTGTAGTCATTGGCTTACAGCATTTTGATTGAAGAGTGTGTGGAAGATTTAAATTTTCTTATTGGCCCTAGCAAATGAGAAAGAAAACCAGCAGACTTTTGTGTATGTGTGTAGAACTGTTGTTGGAAAGTTTAACTGAAAGAACTCAGCGAAGAGCAAAATTTGCAAACAGCAAAGACAGACCAGCTGAAAGTATCTATTGTGGGTATAAAAGAAAGTTAAATGCATTTAAAAAGAATAAATTAAGCATATCCTTAACTTTCTCAGTGAAATTAACAGACTTTAAGGGGCTTAATTTTTGCATAATTCCCCCTCCTCACACATGCCTATGGCTTTGTCAAAGGTATTTTTATCATTTCTACCCTTATTCTTAGACACAGTTCCTGTTGCATGTCACATAATGTGAAGCCTCAGTGGATCTGGCCATATGAAGGAACAGTATTTTAGGTATTCTCTTATTTACCCAACTTATCACTATTCAGAAATAATTAACTTTTTTAAGCTGTAGAAAATGATGTTTGAACACCCGTATTCAACGGGTCAGCCATAATGAGTATGGCAGCGAAGACATCAGTCCACACTGAGGGACCTGGATTCATTCATGCTTCGTAAGTGTTTTAAAAAAGTCTCATTTGTGAAAATGGGATTTTTTTTTTTAAATTAAGCTTCCTAACACGAGAAGGGGAAATAGTCATGGGCTGAATGGATGCCCCTCTGTGTATATCTGTGTGTATGTTTATGAATACAAGTGTCTGTCAGAAAAAGAGAAAGTATGTTGGTAAGATGGTGTGTCCTCTGGCTGTGAGTTGGGAGAGAGATGTCATTCTGTGTCTATAGGAAGGGCATCTGGTGTTTGTGAGAAGGGAAAGTTGTGTTTGTATGGCCTGCCTCCAAACAGTTAGTCAACTTCACCCCAATCTCTAATGTGACTGCTGGAAGCTTCTCCAACCAACAGTGTGATATTCATGTGAAAACGTTACCCACTTCTGTAACAAGACAACAAAATGTCAGGTCTTATTTGGAACACAGATGGAAACATTTAAGTTGGTGAAGAATTTGGGGTTTGATGCAAATTTTATTCCTCATTTAGTATATGCCTTCAAATCACCTGTCTATTTATGATGACCCGGGGAATTTAATAGGGTTTTCTTATGTAAGGAATACTCAGAAATGGCTTGGTCAGTTACTTCCTCTGAAATACAGCTTACCTGGTATTCATTGGTGGTCTCCAGTTCAAGCGCTAACCAGGGCTGACCTTGCTTAGAAGATAAGATCAAATGAGATTGAATGCATTTAGGATTCCTCCATAAGTACAAATAGTTAAAATATGTGTTTGTGCTGTTAGCACTTCCTATAAGCATTCATGCTGTTTTTAATCTTGAGATGAATGGCTTTCATTCCTAAATGAAGCATTTTCTTTAATATTCTAGTCCTTATAATTTACACAATATCTTTACTTTGGCTGCTGTAAGCAGTTAAATAACATTCAAAATGTATGTACTGAGGGAATATAAGATTTTCTCGTAAGTTTGTACTAAATTGTATTAAAAACCACAGCAGGCATACTGGATTCTTAGCAGTACCAGGTTCTTACTAATGCTTGGAAGCTGTGAACTATATATAAAACATGGACTAGGCCCTAAGAATGTAATGCAAAATGGGAGTGGCCCATGAGGGAATTATTTCAAATCCAGTAATGTATATTTACTATGGTCATATATTACTATTAATTACTAATGCAGTATACCTACGTATCCATGGGACTGCATCTAGAAAAAAGGTCTCTCTAGGCATCTGCAGGTCATCCATCATGACTCTGGTCAACTTCTTGCAATTGACCATATAATGACACTGAAAGACCTCCAGATGCATAGAGAAATCTCTTCTCTAGGCACCTGTAGGTTCTTCAGCCAATCTCTGCTAGAAATGTGGTCAACCTCTGCCAGAAATATAGCATCATCTGTTAACTGTGGTTTCACTTATCAATGGTAATCATGGGAACAAATCTCCATTGATACAGGGGTCATTTGTTGTTGGGGCCCATTTGCTTTCAAATCGTTCTGACTTATGGGGAGTCAGACTTAAGGTGAACCTGTCGTGGGTTCTCTGGGCAAGGTTTGTTCAGAAGAGGTTTGCCATTGCCTTGCCTGCTTACCAGAGAGTGCCATTGCAAGTTGCAATGAGGTAGAGCAAGGCAAGGGCTACAGATCAACAAGAGAAAATGGTTGTTCAAATACTGAATTAAATTTCCAAGTTGACTCCAAGGAAATGTACTAATTTGTTTTGAAATATTCAGAGGTACTTGAGGAAAGAGAAGGTATCAGGACACACTGCACTTTTTGCAGATTTGCTATCCACTCTTTTTGTTGTGTGCCTTCATGTTGCCTCCAACTTATGCCAGCCCTAAGCCAAACCTATCATGGGCTTTTCTTGGCAAATTTGTTCAGATGAGGTCTATCATTGTCTTCCACTGAGGCTGACAGTTTGTGACTAAGGGCCTTTGCAGACTGCCAGAAATAGTGCAAATTGAGTCCACTTTAAGGGTTAGGGTTAGTGCTAGGGAATCATGGGAATTGTTTTTTTTTCTGAGACACTGAGTCTTCTCTGTCAGAGAGCTCTGGTGCCACAATAAAATACAGTTCCCATGAGTCCCTAACCCTAACCCTAACCCTTAAAGTGGACTCAGTTTGCATTATTTTTGGCAGTATGCAAAGGCCCTAAGATCTTGTGTATTTTTATGTAGCTGGCATAGATATGCTGGATGCCAGAATCATACAGGTAATTGCCTAATGGGTGCCATGGCCTAGAGTACTCCAAATTGAAAAAGGAAGGGAGATCACTCTGTGTACACTTGTGAAATGGTTAACTGTACAAGAGAAGTTACTTAACCTCTGAGAAAGCACAAGCTTGCCTCACTATTTTTACACTGTAATTGTGCTCCTCATGCCTGGATTCCAGTCTCTGTTACTGACATTGTTCCCTGTAGTTTGATCATGGTAGTATATTTTTGGCACAGCTAAAAGGAGATAGAAATTAGGGTTTAGTTGTTTTCTTCAGGATAATGTGTACAGCCTGTCCAAAGTACACGGATCTCTCTGAGCTTATAACAAGTGTGAATGGCCTGCAAAAGCTTGTTACACTTCTAATTTCACCCTATCCTTACAAAATCAAACATCACTCCCCCCAACTTGCATACTCTTTGAAAGTATGCAAACTTGTACCATTTGTTAAAGCGTTTTGAGTGGCATTTTTGTCCTACTGAAAATAGTTGCACAGTGGCACTCTAGAAGAAATATAATATGACCATGACTTGTGGCTTGGCATCAGATATTCTCATACTGCCCATTTTATGCAAATTGCAAGGATTTGCTTAAAAATAATAATGAAATTTGCATATTTATTGTGGGCCTCCTGCTTCTGTTGCTGTTCTAGTGTGACTCTTTATATAGAGCAAGTGGTTGTTGTATAGATATATGTAATGGTTGCAACTGAAGGAAGTTGAAATAGTAAACATAAACAAGCTAAACTTCAATCAAATGCTTCTGGCACAGAAGGTATGCTGGAATGTTAGTGAAGCTAGGCATGCAAGTGAAGCAGTTATGTTACGGATCCCAAGTCCTGATCTTTTCATAAGAGCTGCTTCTTTAGCATATTAATAATGCCTAGATCTCAGAAGGCTTTATGGTGAAGCATACCTTTTGGCTTACATGTATGGTGAAAAATTACTCAGCTGTGTGCTCAGGCATCTTCTCTGCTATCATTTCAATATATTGCCAGAGATAATTTAGTTGGTCTTGTTTTATCAGATTCTAGATTATTTTAAAATACTTCTGGCGTATAAGACTACTTTTTAACCCAGGAAAATCTTCTCTAAAGTCGGGGGTCGTCTTATACGCCGGGTGGCAGAGGAGGAGGAAGAAGGTGTGGCACAGCGGGAGGTGAGAGGAGGAGGAAGAGAGGAAGTCCAGGTCAGAGGAGGAGGAGGAGGAGGGAGGAAGGGGTGGTGTAGTGTGGCATGAGGCAGGAGGAGGAAGCAGCAGCGGATAAGAGGTGAACCCCTATCCTGGGGTTTTCTTGGCAAGACTGGTTCAGAGGAGGTTTGCCATTGCCTTCCTCTGAGGCTGAGAGTGTGTGACTTGTCCAAGTTCATCCAGTGGGTTTCATGGCAGAGTGGGGAATCAAACCCAGGTCTCCAGAGTGGTAGTCCAACACTCAAACCACAACACCATGCTGGCTCCTATTCCCATGTATTACCTATGAAACAAATTTTTTGTTGTTCTTGTGTGTCTTCAAGTCCTTTCTGAGTTATGGGAATCCTAAGGCAATCTTATCATGGGATTTTCTTGGCATGTTTCTTCAAATGGGGGTTGCCATTACCATCCTCTGAGGCTGAGAGTGTGTGACATGCCCAGGGTCACTTACTTGGCCACAAATTGTACATACCCCAGAATGCATCACCTAGTATATTGGCAGTCCTTTCCCCCCAACACTTTCTCATTTTCTCCCATTGGAAGAGGGGTCGTTTTATAAGGTGAGTATATCCCAAACTCTATATTTTAACTGGAAAAGTTGGGGGTCGTCTTATATGCCCAGTCGTCTTATACGCCGGAAAATACGGGTACTTTGAAATAGCCAAGGACACAGTTTATATTGACCAGCAAAGGAAGCAGAATAGAAGATGGCAGAAGTGAGGAACAGTAAATGAGAGCAGTCCATGACTTTCTGCAGACTGTTCAGGAATGTAAGAGAGTAAGCTCCTGCTTTAGTTTTCATGAAGTAGTTAATAGAATAAAATTTAGTAAAGTTAAGTACCCTGGGAAATAAATTCCACACTGATGGAAGTTCAGCTAGACAGGAGAGTACATTGTGCTATATCATGGTAAGAGCAAGTGTAAATGAATGTCAGCTTCTGTTATTTAGTTTTTCCAGTTACATTTGAAGTGAGTCTTACATGGCTAACTGGTCGGCAAATGAGTGATTGTATAAAATTGCCAGCTTGTGCATCTCATGGCTGCTTTTGATGCTACAGGAGAAAGATTAAAAGTGGAAGGATGGTTCAAATGTGTTTCTCCTGTTCTTTTCCCTGTACAATACTACTGTAATAGCTAAAGTTGGGGATGCAACATCGGACCATATGTTAAGTTCAGCAGCATTACTATACAGGCAATAGTGTCTCCCCAGATGTTCATAGACTCATAGAGTTGGAAGAGACCACAAGGGCCATCCAGTCCAACTGCCTGCCATGCAGGAACTCCCAATCAAAGCATCCCTGACAGATGGCCATCCAGCCTCTGCTTAAAGACCTCCAAGGAAGGAGACTCCACTACTCTCCATGTTGAATTGCAGCTCCTATCAGCACTAGCTTGTATAGCCAGTGGGGAAATCTAATGGAGAGGTCTGATGACAGATGCAAACTAACAACATCTGGTGGGCCACAAGTTCTTCACCTTTTCTGTAGAGAGACCATCCCGATTGCATTTATTGCAGCACATATAAAATATTCTGTATTCCTCTTTTGGTGTTTCTGATTCCTACTATCTTGGAATTTGTGGAGTTTCTCAGCCTGTACTGGTTCCTAACATTTTTCCTTCCACTCTTCCTTTCTTTTGTTCCTGTATGTGTGCACACAGACCCAACATCAGCTCCAGACACTACTAGCACCACTTACATTCTGCTGTGGTTGACAGCAGAAGTGTAGCTTAGACGCCAACATCCCAGAAGCAACAGGTAGAAATGCCTTCTCTGCTGGTGTTATTGACCTGGGTATGTGTGTGTTCTTTTAAAAAGATCAATGGTCTCTCTATTGGCTGCTGTTCAATGCTGACATGCACATCCAATGTACATGTACACAAATTACTTCTACCTTGTCTCTCTCTCACACATACATACACATGTTGTAGAAGGAGAAGGAATGGAGTCAGGGTGGAGAAGGTATTCTCCCACTTGCCACCATGTTCCTCATTCTTCCTTCTTCTATGGCAGGAACTGTGGGACAGAGAAATACAGGGTGGACAAGAGCCTGGCCTTCCCCAGACCAGCTTGCCTGGCCAACTGGAGAGGATGCCTGAACATGAAAAAGCTCTGGCAGGGCCAGTGAATATTGCCATTGAAATGATAAAAGTACAGGAAACTTTTATGCTAAATGTGTCTGATATATGAGACTGTTTGGCCTTTTTCCTGTTCTTAAAAGTTCTTATATTGATGAATCTGCAAGGATGTGCAATGATTAGGTTTCATTTTGATATATAGCAGCATCATGGTCTCCATAGGCTTACATTGACATTTCTTTCTGAGCTCTGTGATGGAACTAAGTAGTAAGGCTGAGTGGTACTCAGGGGTTTG
This sequence comes from Phrynosoma blainvillii, assembly GCA_026167975.1. Lineage (NCBI taxonomy): Eukaryota > Metazoa > Chordata > Lepidosauria > Squamata > Phrynosomatidae > Phrynosoma > Phrynosoma blainvillii. The sequence continues at coordinate 18,927,825 of JANUYF010000007.1, read as the reverse complement.
CTTATTCTTATCTTTTTTGGCATTGCATTAGGGACAGTGATATAGGAGCATCCATGGAGAAGCCATTGCACTAGTGGCAGAAAGGACCAATTTAACTATTCTGAGTCCTGTTAGTTTAATTTGTGCTAATAATGAAAACCATCTCTGTTCTTCCTCCCTCCGCTCTCTCTCAGCATGCACTTTTAGCAGTTGCTACAAATTCATCTATTTTCAGCAAAATTTTCTGCATTCTCACAGAGTTATCTAAAAGTACCCAAAGTCTATTTTTTCAGGCAGAAGGGAACTATTCACTTCCCGAACTAGCTCAAAGGGTTTCCTACAAGTTCAGAAGAAAGAAGTTGTGATGGGAGAGCCACAGTGGAAGCAGAAGGGTGAGAAGAGAGAGAGAAATGGAGGAGAAGGAGACAACTGATGGGATAAAGGAGGGAAGAGAGAATTAAATGGACATGTAGGGAGTGTGTGAATGTGAGAGAGACACACACTGACTGATTCAATTGTGAAGTGTCTTCAGGTCCTACCAGCCCTATGCAGTCTCCCAATGAGGGGATGTGTTTCTCAGGCAAGGAAAAAGACCCAAGAATTCCCCATCTGCTTTATATAATTTCTGTAAGCATTCCTTCCAGTCTTTGAGTAGTCCCATTTATAGCATCCATGTTGCAAGGGCTCATGACCTCTGTGAGCAGTGCCTCAATAGGCTTCGGTATCAGCTTTTGAGTTTTGTAAATCTCTGTCTGAACTGTAATTACTGCCCGATAATTATGGCTTAAACAAATTGCAAAGAAATACTGTCGATTTTTCATGTGATTTCCATAACTGGTCATTAAAACCCTCCACAAAACCCCCAAATTTCAAAGTTAAAGCTTCCTTTTGGGTGGGGGCATGGCTTGGCTTTTCAATTAATTCCTTTACTAGAAATCATAGTCCATGACAGTATAGGGATTTGTGTGTGTGTGTGCGTGCATGCAGAGAATGAATGTGTGCATCTTTGTGGATTCAAACTGGAAATGAAATATGTAATATTCTACTTCATTGTAATATACTATTAATATTATAGTACAACTCCATAAGGATCATTATACCAGAAAAGCAGTATATAAATGTTCATAGTACAGTAGATTAAAATGGATTCATCTTCTGGAAGAAGAAAAGAGAAAGAAAGCTTTTCAGTTCCCCCTACTTCAGTGGATTCAGTTAATTTAATTGCATTTTCTTGGACTTCAGTTCATTGTTTCAAATGTAGTTTTTTTGGGGAGGAGAACACCCAAATTGCAATATTTCTTCAACAGGTCCAGCTCTGTGACTCTGTACAGCCTTTACAAAAATTGAGAATGCATTTCATTGGGAATTCAGGTCTGTTTTCTCTTTGTTGCTTTCAGATGATGAAAGTAACAAAGGCTGCATCTGCACTGAAGAAATAATCCAGTTTGACAGCACTTTAAATGTCATGGCTCCATCCTATGGCATCCTGGGATTGGTAGTTTGTTGTGGCACCAGAGCTCTCTGACAGGGAAGGCTAAATGTCTCACAAAACTACAATTCCCAGAACTAAATAGCATTGGGCCATGGCAGTTAAAGTGGTGCCAGACTGGATTATTTATACAGTGCAGGTGCAGCCAAAATCTGCAATAAGAGACCTGTTTCATTCACTACTAAAAATTGGAGCCGGACCTGTCTTGCAGTTGGATAATTATTTGCACGGTGGGGTATGTCAAGGCAAGAATTGGCATGGCATTGGCATGGTGTAGCAACACTTACCAAAGGATAACACCAAATGCATTATGCTTCAGGCAATGTAATGTCTTGGGCCAGCACTGTGGAAAACAAACAGTAATTCTGATATGATTGGGGAAAAAATAAAAATAAAATACTGATAATTAGAGTTTGAGCCAGTCACAACTTCTTCCTTTTGGGGCTCATGTAATATATCTTAAAATACACACATATTGTTTTTAATTTTGGACAGTGCATACAGGTGAGGCATTACGTCTGTGTCAGCAATATTTATGATTGACCAGGATTATCTTTTTAACGTGATTTGGAAATCAAGGTTTGATGTTGGTTGCCAATTCTAGATATGCAGGACTCTGGTTAGCCTGGTTAGCACTGATGTAGCTTCCGCAGCAATGTCTGAACCAAGTAAAGAAGGGAAAAGAAATCAATGCAATGGTGCAAACAAGGAGGCTTCAATGTCACAGTGGGTTATGATGTTCAGTGTGGTGAATTCAGACTGAGAGACCTGGGTTCAAGCCCTTGCTGAAGTTATGGAGATGAAGTGACGGAGGGCCAGTTGCTGTCTCAACCTTGGTTGCTTCACGTGACAAACTGGGGAGGACAACATTGTATCCTGTTCAGAGTTTCTTCGATCAGTGTGTTGTGTATGGATACTGTTTTTGATAGTAGTTTATTGATGTGTGTTGTTTATTGATACTGTTTTTGATACTAGTTTCCAATATGGAAAACAAGGGATTTAGGATTATTTCAACCTTAAAAATGGCACCTATTAATTTCATTCTGGTCATAGTAATATAGATTCACCCTGTCTATGAACAGTACCCCTTAGGGATGGACTTTTAAAAGAGATCCTGTACAAACATTCCTGTGTGACAATATAGTCGTCATCATCATCATCATCATCATCATCATCATCATCATCATCATCTGTGTTTTGTGGTGAGGGCCACTGGACAATTTTAAACTGGCAACTTGATTCTTACGTCCAAAAATTAATCCAGTTTGAGATTGCTTTAACTGCCCTGGCTCAGTGCTGGGAAATCCTAGGAACTGTAGTTTTGTGAGACACTTAGCTCTGGTGCCACAATAAGCTACAATTTCCAGAGCAGCTAAAGCGGCTTCAAACTAGATTATTTTTGCAGTGTGTTTCGGACCTTAGAAATTAAAACAAAAAAAGTTCCTTGATTTAATGGATCTGTTCTGTGTCATAAATATGCCGTAGGAATGTGATACTTTTTTTTTTAATGTTGTCAAAAATTGTGCATGTTAAGTCTCCTTTCAGAAGCAAGTAGAGTGATGACACTGAAATATTGCAGGGACTTTAATAATATCCTAATAGGTCTAGTAGCTGATGAAACATCTAGATCAACAGGGTTGTTGCTAGAAAGAGTGCTACAAAAAGAATTCTGATATATCTGGGTCATTATAAAGATGTATATGTTTCACCTATATTTATGCAAGTGCAAAAAATTGTGTTTTCCCCCCAGATTAATTCCTTAGAACAGTAAAAAAATATTTGCATCACGCTTTCAGAAAAGTAGTTCATGTAGCCCAGTACATTTGGCTAAACTAGTCAAAAATCATCATGCCAATATGTGAGACCAGGGGTGCATAGACATTTTAATCCTGAAGGCAGCATCCTGTGTAGATTTAGGGTTAAGGTACTGTAGCTTTCATTTCATCCTACTTTATTCTACTTTATTTTGCTTTTTAATTCTGCAGGGACAGGGAGGCATTTTACTATTTTATTCTGCAGGGACAGGAGGGCTTTATTTCTTTAAAAAGCAGCAACAGAAATATGTCAACGGAATTTTGTACCATATATATCAAAAACATTTAAGGAATGTGCTTTGAGTCTTAGATGAAGTGAGATTTCCTTAAAGAGGAATATAAGAGCATTTCATCTATATTATTTTTGTTGAATGTGGATTTTATGTGGAATTCTGGTTTACATAACGTTCACGATTTTCAGAACTTTCATACCCCAACATCCCTTTTTCTATTCTAGCATGGCCACAAGAAGGCAATTGAAAGCTCTTGTTTCTAATTTTCAATGTTTTCAATTTTGGTTGCTTGTTATCCCTGAACCTGGATGAGTTGTAGCTAGTCTTAACTATGGTTTAAGAAAACAAATAAACTTCAAACTATAGTTTACAATCCCAGCTTGTTTTCCTAAACTATAGTTAACAGCACGATGTTTGGGTCCTATCTTCTTTTTGCAGGTAACACTGGAGGAGAGAAGGGAGAGGAAAGAATGTAAGCCCAATAGTCACTCCGGCGTATTCTTGTAGTTTGTGTTGCATATCAGATATGCCATTGGTTTATGTCCCTAACCTTGTTGATTTTATATTCTTTTTGTGTCATGTTGCACAGATAGATTTGTTTGTTATATGCTACGTATTTTGGCATATTACTCTTTAGTTGCATGGTTTTACTTTGATATACAGTTTCCCCTCTGTTTTTATGCACTTTGAGTCCATGTCCCTCACCCATTTGCGAAGGGCAAACAGAGGGGACTAAAATGGGGCATGTGCCCATGGCGCATACCTGTGGATGCCTGCAGGTGACCGCAGGCGCATACCACCATTCAAGTCAATGGGGCTTGAATATTGGCATTTTTCCATTTTTGTGGGGGCGGGGGGAGGTCTGAATCTCCTGCAAAAATGAAGGGCAGCTGTATTGTGTGCCAATTTATATGGTCAATGATGGCTCCATATATTGGTGTCTCTTGGTGAACATTTTATGTAGGTTTATAAGGGGTCTTAACAAAGTGTGCTTCTTCTTGGGGGACATGGTCCAAAAGAGATTTTCCCTTGATCATGTCAGATGAAAAATGCCTTGCTTGCCATTGCAAAAATTGGCCCTAAGAAGTGATGGCTTTGTGAATGTGTTGTTGTGTGCCATTGCTTAGAAATGAAATTAATTGGCTTTATAATATCAAGGCACAAGAAGATATATTTCCATTGTTTGAGTGTCTCTTAGTGGCTAGTGGAGTTTTTGGCTGAGAGATTGTTAAGCTCAGCTTCCAGTTTACAAATGTTTTATGAATTTCTTACTGAGATTAGCAGGTCTGTTATGCTTTATATTACTTTTAAAGTAAAATGTCAGTGTAATTGCTATGAATGTGGGTAGTAATATTATATTGATGGAAAGGTTTAAAATCCTGTTCAGCACCATTTTGTTGTCTCTTCACTTGTTTGGCATTTCACAGGGCGTGCAAAATGAAGTCAGATGCACTTTGCAGCTGCCATGCCCTCATAATAATACTGCAGATCTTGAGTGGGAAGGAAGAATATTTCAGTGCTGAATATTAAACAAATCATAAACACCCTGTTAGCACTTCTAAATTTTGATTCCTTTTTGTACCAATTTGATTTTATAAAACACAAACTGGAAATCTAAATTTGACACTTGACGAATAAAGCCAGCATCTGTATAAAGTCCAAAGAAAAAGGAAGGGGAAGATTTTTTTTTTAAGGAATGTTATTCAAAATACATAAATTGTCATTTTGAGTGTGCCAGGCTGCAGACTGGAGTTCTGTCCCACATCCAACAAGTACCTGTTGACATCTGCTGAAATAAACATGTGTGGCTCAGAGAGACTTTAATTGCATTGATTTTATACATTAATTTCTTTTCTTTACAAGAAACAAGCACTTGCTGTGGGTCAGTTCACACACAGTGCCATGTAAGCAGCTGCAGCTTTTCGTTGGCCCACACATACATTTTTCAGGCAGCCCACGTTACTGTAGATCAGGCTAAATGCAGCCAGGTATATGATAAATGAATATTCTCCAATGTCCTGATTTGGCAGGGACTTGATTAATTCTCCATAGTCCCACTTTTTAGGTTGCATTAAAAATATCCCAATTTCTCTTTCCTCCTGCCACTTTCCCCCTTTTTCCTCAGCTTGCTTCAACTGCTGCAAACTGAGTTATATGCAAAAGTAATCTATATTCAGTTAACTCAGCAGGGGGTAGAGGAGACAAAGGGTCGGAATCCTTGCCTTTCCTTGTATGCTCAGGCAAAAGCAAACTTCTGGAGCCTCTCCTAGCTTGTGTGTTCTTCCTCATTAATAATTTTTGCTATCTTGACCAGAAGTTTTCAATCACAACAGTGGAAGTACAGTGGAATTAGAACATAAAATCATTATTGACTAGAATTTATATTCGATTTAAAAATTGCTTTTTTTCTTTTCTTATGCTAAATTTATATTTATACATTTTTTGGCTGGAGTGAGCAAAACTCGCAGAAGCTTTTGTAAATACAGTTGGACCTCTGTATGCACGGATGTAACTGTCCACAGCTTGGAAACATTTTTTTTTAAAAGTCCAAAAATCAAGGTTTGTTTTTTGCTATTTTATATAAGGAAAATCATTATCCTTCCCCATTGTATATAATGGGATTTGAGCATCCATGGACTTTGGGATCCATGGGAGGTCCTTGAACCAAACTCCAGCAGATACCAAAGACCCACTGTAATACATGCTTTTAAGTGTCACAGTTAAAAATTCCATTAGGTAGAGATTTGTGAATCATACCCATTTATTACTATGGCAGTTTCTTCTTTGCTTTTTCTTAGAAGCAAATAACTAGAAAATGTGAATAGCAAAGCCCAAAGGATTAGAGAGCCAGTGTTGTGTACTGGTTTGAGTATTGGCCTATGACTCTGAAGACCAGGGTTTGATTCCAAGTTCGGACATAAAACCCACTGGGTGACTTTGGACAAGTCATATGCTCTCAGCCTGATGTGAACTCTAGGCCATGGCAACTGTTGATTCTGTGTGATTCTGGTATCCAGTATATCTATGCTAGCTACACAAAAATGCACAGAATCTTAGTCACAAGCTCTCAGCCTCAGGGGAAGACAATGATAGACCTCCTCTGAACAAATCTGCAAAGAAAAGCCCATGATAGGCTTGGCTTAGGGCTGCCATAAGTTGGAAATGACTTGAAGGCACACAACAAAAAGGGTGGATAGCAAATCTGCAAAAAGTGCAGTGTGTCCTGATACCTTCTCTTTCCTCAAGTACCTCTGAATATTTCAAAACAAATTAGTAAATTTCCTTGGAGTCAACTTGGACATTTAATTCAGAATTTGAACAACTATTTTCTCTTGTTGATCTGTAGCCCTTGCCTTGCTCTGCCTCATTGCAACCTGTAAATGGCACTCTATGGTAAGCAGAGAATGCTCTTTTTCTTGTAGGCCTATTGTTCCATTACATTTAAACTTGGTTGACCAATCTGAGATCATTTTTATGAAGGTGTCCATAGCTTCAAATGACCTTTCCTTTAAACATGAAATATTCTACTTCAGTCTGCTTAAACTGTGGCATGTTTGAAGATGTCTAACATCCTGAGCAGGAACAACAGGAATGCTATAAAACTTCTTATGTAACTTGTGAAAACCTGTATCTGTTGCAAACATCTATAGTTAACATAATACCATTTATGCATTTCTTACTTTCAATGACCTTACTTATGCTAAGATGACAAAAAAAATTGGATACACTCTTTAAATCATGATTCAAACAGCCTTCTAAATCAGGATAAACGTGTGATTAAATTATCATATGAATGTTTAAACAACCACGTATATACAGATCTGGGAGCCATTTCCCTTATTCTATATACACTTTGAAGTATGGCATTGACAGTTGTTTTGTTGTATGGCTGTTGCAACTATCTAAAGTAGATTAGACGGCTGTGGAAACAAGCTTGGTCCAACTGCTGTTTGACATTCTCATTCTATGCAGTCTGCGTTCATGCATCTCTTTCAACTCAACTTATATATGCATGTCCTTGTACCTTTGTTTGAATGCCTCATGGCCTATTTTTGGGATGGATGGGGCAGAAAAGGGACTGTTTTGATTTTAAGTTGGATAGTTTTCTATTCCAGTTTGTCCTGTTTGGACAAGAGTGTCACAAATTTCAGCCAAGCCAAATGTTTCTAATTACAGAAACATAATGTTTTATAAATGCAATGCCGGGCCTTGATGTTGGGCCATGTTGAAATTTCATTAATATATCCTTTGTAAGAATTTCTTTATGTGATGTTTTCATGTTTGAGTAACTAGCTGGCTAGTTTATTTAGGTTTAAGAATAATCTTTGTTCGAAACAGAGAAAGAAAGCCTTGAATTTATTCTCTATGTTCTTCCACTTTTTTTAGGAAAGGCAACTCGATTGACCATAGCAAGGAAGAGTAAAGTCTCTATAGTTTCTCTTGTTGGCATGTGCGAATAAAAGAGGAACATCTGGTCAACAGCATTCCAGTTGCATTATCTTTGTGGCCAATATTGTCTCAGAACTCTGACAATCATGACTTGGGGGAATCAGTGTATAAATCCATTAAATAGCTTTTTTTTTAAGTCTATATATGGATCTAACCCTCCCAGTGGAATGAGTTTCAGAGGACATTTCTCTTCAGAGAAATACACTTCAGAATTTACAAATCATGTCTATGCTAGAGAAGGTCAACTTACATATCTCTCTCTATATATAAAACTATCCTGCTTCTCTATGTATGTATCCAGAATACTGCAGAACGAACACAGTAAGCAAAAACCAATACAATTGTCATGAAAAGACAGATAGATAAAAAGCAGTGTGCTATTTGTCAGCTATTGGGAATGATCTGATGAAAATTATCCATTCCCCCCCCTATTTATCAAAATCACTTCCTTTGCCATGAACTATAGAAGAGCACTTTATATAATACAGACTTTTGTAATTCAAATGTATATAATGCAACTTAGGGCCTTTGCAGACTGCCAGAAATAATACAAATTGAGTCCACTTTAACTGCCCTGGCTCAGTGCTGGGGAATCATGGGAACTGTAGTTTATTGTGGCACCAGAGCTCTCTGACAGAGAAGGCTCAATGTCTCAAAAAAAAAATAAAATAAAATACAGTTCCTATGATTCCCTAGCACTGAGCCGGGGCAGTTAAAGTGGACTCAGTTTGCGCTATTTCTAGCAGTCTGCAAAGGCCCTTTACTTTCTTTCCCTTTTTGTTCAATCAGACCAAAGTTGTCTCTTGGGACTTTCATACAAGGCAGGTAAAGCACAATTGCACCAGGATAATAGCATTTTCAGATGGGGCTTATTACATGGCACCATTCCTCTTCTGTTGTTCTCCTGCAAAGCATTTCTTTTTATTATCAAAATAGTCAGTTCTACTATACTGATGATATTGATGTTCAGGGGTGATCAGTGGGTGTGATTTAATAGGGTTTAGGTGGCCTAGTGATCAGTTGAGGAAGGTGAGAAAGGGAAGAGGTGGGACATTTCACTTTTCATGAATGGTCTCTCTTGCGCCTTCCTCCTTTCACTTTAATGAATTTATTTGTTGTCACGCCCTCACCTGACCGAATATGATTGCTTTTTGTTTTTCAGCAGTCTGCTTAGGAAGGAAGGGAGAGCAAGCCAAACAGCTGGGCTCCCTTTTTTCTGGACAAGTTGGTTTCTCTTCTTGCTCTCGTTTTGTTTGTTTTCAACACAAAATGCAGAACTAGTGACATGTTCAAGAGGGCCAATAGATACACAAAGAAACCAAACAGGCTGGTAGAGTGTTAGTGGGGTGGGCTGTCCATTCTTATGAAAACACCCACCCACACCGGGTCCCTTAACTGGAGCTACTGGTTTTTTCTTTTTGGAGCATTCCTCCCAAGATAACTGATTCCCCTGTCCCTTTCTTAGATCTCAAAATTCCTGCTTCTTGGTGTGTTTCTAAAGCATTCATTCCAAGTGAATCAAACCCTCTTTTCCATTTTGGGTCACCACAAAGAATCAACTCTCCCACATAAGGAAAAAAGTCAGAAGGCTGGGATAAATAAATGTTTCAAATGTAACACTATTGTGATTTATATATCTATCTATAAAAGGGGTGTAAGTTTCCATAGCTTATATCAAATATTCTATTTCAATCAGGAAGTGGGGAAGTGAGGGCAACCCTCAGGGAAACCAAATTAGGAAAAGGGGCAGAGAAAGCAGGTAATAGGTGGACAGTTCCAAATGCTGTGTGGGATAAGCTTTTGGTGTAAATGAAGGTTGCAGTCTTGGAAAGACTGCCAAGGTGTGAAAGGAAAGAGAGCAATCTCGATTGCAAAGCTTTTTTTTTTTTTTTAAAGAAGAAACAACACAATTTTAGTGGGAGAAATTGATCTTCCAATTTCTTCTCAGATACATGCCATGGTGAAGTTTTCCTAGAGCCAGTTGCACCTTTTTCTAGATATAGTCAGTAGCTATTACTTACAAGGTAAAGGTAAAGCTAGTCCCTTGACATGAATGTCTAGTCATAACTGACTATAGGGGGTGGTGCTGTTTCTAAGCCAAACAGTCAGTGTTCCAGGACTACTCTGGTGGTTATGTGACCAGCATGACTGCACCAAACTTTGTTACCTATCTATCTACAGTTGGTCCTCCTTATCTATGGATTTTTTTATCCATGGATTCAAGCATCCATGACTTGAAAATATTCAGAAAAAGTATAAATTCTAAATAGCAAACCTTGATTTTCCATTTTATATAAGGGATACCTTTTTGCTCGGCCATTATATTTAATGGAACTTGAGCATCCAAGATTTTGCTATCTACGGGGGATCCTGGAACCAAACCACAGCAGATAACAAGGTCCCACTGTACTTGCATTTGTATACTTTGAACTGTTAGGTTGGCAGAAGTTGGAACCGGTGACAGAAGCTCACCCTATCATACAGCAGTTGGAACTCGAACTGCCAACCTGCTGATCTTCCAATCATCAGAACTGGCGTCTTAACTGCTAAGCCACCACATCCCATTATTTTAGTGAGAGAAGAGCCTTGTGTGATCCTTGATATTCCAACCTATACTCAGATACATGCCGTGGTGAAGTTTTCCTAAAGCCACTTGCATCTTTTTCTGGATATAGTCAGTCCTGTAGCTATTAATTAGAGTAGGTTAAAAAAAATCCTACATGTACATTTAGGGTTCTGTCCTGTTGTGAGCATTACTTAGTAACAAGGTGGCATTTACATGTTTGTTTGTTTCTATAGAAATGAGAGGGCTCTACAGCAGCATGCAGTCAACATGGAAAATCTTTCTAAGATTATTTATATTAAATTATGAGCAACAGTAATTATCAGCAGTTCTCAGCTTTTATTTCCCCAAACAGTTGCTGGACATCATAGTGAAGTACATCTTCTGAAGGACGTTTTTGTTTATGTCTAAAAATTTTACAGTTAGTTTTCAGTGTTCCCTCTCATTTCATTAGGTCCCTGTTCTGTCACCAAGAAGAAGAAGAAGATAAATAGGACTTTATGAAAACAGAAATTATTACCAGTAAAAGACAAGGACTTTTCTTGTTGAGTGCCTTGAAGTTGTTTCTGACTTATGGTAACCATAAGGCAAACCCATCATTGGGGTTTCTGGGACTGAGAGTGTGTGATTTGCATAAGGTCACCCAGTGAGTTTCCATGTTCAAGCAGAGACTAAGTAGGGAATTAAACTCTGATCTACAAAGTCATACATAATGCAGTGCTCAAACTACTACACCATGTTGACATTTCTGCAGCAGCTTACAAATCTATTCACAAATCTCTTCTAGAATGGCTTAATCTGAAACACAGCTCTAGAAATATCTGGAGTAATAATAATATAGAAAAGAGTATTGCCTCTCATGGGAGCCAGCATGATGTAGTGGTTTCAGCACTGGGTTACGACTCTGTAAACCAGAGTTTGAATTTCCGTTCAGCTATAGAAACACATTAGGTGACTGTGGGCAGGTCACAGTCTCTCCACCTCAGAGGAAGGCAAAGACAAACCCTATCTGAAAAAAATCTCACCAACACCCTTCGTGTGATATGTTTATCATAGGGTTGCCATTGGTTGAAAACAACTATAGTTGCCCCTCGTGCAGAAGTGGTTGCCAGCTAAGCAACATTCCCTGAGATTTCAGGGCCAAAACCTGAGACCAGGAAAAGATGCTTTTAATATCACAAGAACAGACCTTTGAGATATGATTGGGATGCTTCCTTCTAAACTGGTAGGTATTGGCATGTTAGCCGAAACTGTTTCTAGGTCACTTGAATGGGCTTGAAGGCAATGTGTCCAAAATGGGAATGGGCTTGAAAGCAATGTGACAATCCCAAGCATCTGGTAGTTGTTGCTACCATTTCAGCTGGGATTCACATCCCATGTGTCCTTATCTTCCAGACACATGACAGGTGAAGAGGTTTTCAGACTCTCTGCCATTGATGCCAAGGCCTAAGTAAAGCCATGAGTTACAAAACTAACATTGCACTCCTGCCTTGCTCCAAATGGCACAATGCATGCATCAACACTCAGTCTCCATTCCTCTCTGTTCACTCCTGCTTGATGTTCCACCAATGTTTTACAAACTCAGCATATATATTTTACAATAAGCTACATCTTCAAACCAGGGCAGACTCATATGGAGGAATACAGACCTATTTTAGGCTTAAGTTATAAAGAGAAACCACCAGATTAATGACTGGGGCTAGTTATAGGGAGCATACCTTTTTGTTTCAACAATTCCACTGGCTACTGCTCTGTATCTGGGCACAGTTCAAATTGCTGGTTATGACCTACAAGGCCTTGTATGTCTCAGGTCCAGGTTCTGTTAATCCAAGGATTGTATTTTATTATTCAAGCCTGCCCAGGTTTTTAGCTCTTCACATCACCCTTACAGGTATATTTGGTGGGAACACATAAGAGGGCCCTCTTGGTAGCTTTTCTAAGACTTTGGAACTTCCTTCCCAGAGAAGCTAAATTGACCCTTCTGTAGGACAGATGGACTTTTTAATTTTGTTTTTTTCCAACAGTTGTTATGGTGAAAGGATTTTTAACAATAGGCATATGGTTCCATGTTTATTTTTTTTAATGGATATGCTTTTCAATTGTTTTTCAACTTCTTGATAGTTTAATTATATTTTAACTCTGTATGTTTTTAGTGATGTGAACTTTTATCTCTGCCTTAATTTTAGTAAATTGCTTAAGCTGTATGGCTGCTGCTGCTGCTGCTGCTGATGAAGGGCATCCAACAAGCTCTGTTAAAGGCTGCATATATGATGTGTAGAGCTTTCAGTTCTCAATGAACTGATCTTTGGTTGACAATAGGGCTGTACAGATGGCCCCTAAGGGGTGGCTCCATGCCACCCTTAGGAGCACTGGATCGGGGCTGTGGCAGCCACACACCACACAACCGATCCACCTCTTTGCAGTTCCTTTTTGGAGTAGCAAAAAGCCACCCTTACCGCTGCCACCACAGCTCTTCTGTGCCCCTTTGGTGCAGCGTGTCTATTTGCTGTGCCAAGGGAGCACCCTGACACCACATTCTGTGTTGGGGGCACATGGCATGATGGTGGCATCTGGGTGGTGTCAGGGCAGCTGGTGTGTGGCAGGTCTGTACAAGCCCAATGTTAGAACAGGATTAGTGGTACAACTCCACTGCTTTTTCTACATGCTGTTATCATCCACACATATAAGTCTTTGAGAACTTATTGTTAGACTGAATAGTTGCATGTACATTTAGCTAGAGATTACTGGGACTTATATAACAGCAAGATTAAAATAGTTAAATAAAATTATCTAATTAAAATCTTTATTTATTGATTTATTTGATTTCTGTTCAACTCTCAGTATTATCCTTTGAAAATAGGAACACAATACATACTTTCCTGTCTTGTGGTTTTTGACAGAATTACTTCTGATATTGTGCTTTCTCTTCCCAAACTTTAAAAAGTGGGAGTTTTGCACCCACTGATAAATCTTTTCTGTCATTCTGCATGTTAGTTTATTCTTTAACTTTGTGTATGTGTAATTTCAAGAGTACATCACATTTTCATTATATGCCAAAGATGGAGGAATCCAAGGCAAGTGAGAAGCAAGAGTGAGTCAGTGACTGTGTTATACATGCCGATGTGTTGTAGGAAACATATGTTTGTCATTGATTTCACAAACACTGAATGTTGCATCTAGCACCTTTAAGAAAGCTATCCTAAAACACTATTCTGAAGTGTCTAACACATCATATTGAAGGAATATAGGAAACCCAGACTGCATTTCTTATAACTCCCACTGGAAAAAAAATCCTTAGGCAGAGCATAGGAGGACTCCCACATTTTTGGGGTTTGAGGGTCATTACACCTCAAGGCATTGCTACACAGCAGTCTCTCCTTATGCACAAATATATATCATTGCACAAATGATAGAGGCGCTGTTGGTCTGACAAGTAGATGGGGAGCAAGAGAGATGAACAAGAGAGACAGTATGCATCAAGAAAACAGCAGAGAGAGAGATACCCTCATGCTTCATTGTTAGTGAAAGGGGAGTCTTAGGATTTATTATCTAAAATATTGGCTGCAGGCAATCTAATAAGATATTCAATGTGGAGACCCACCCATAATTGAGAATGGATTTGAACTCTGTCCTCTACATCTAAATTCAGTAGTTAAATCTGTTGAACAAAACATACTGTTCTGATGCTGCTTTTGAACTGATTCAGAGACCTAGGCACAGCATAAAACTTAGTAGGAAAGGCAACATTCAGTCCAGGATTAGCTGGTGGGACTCTTGAGTGTCATCTGAACATTGATTTTTTGTCAGATAATGCAATTATGCTTAATGGAGGGCACAGCTCAAGAGTTGCATAGTTTAACTAGCATGCTCCATTTTATGCACTGGACCATGCTCCCTGAGTGGCTGCTCAGTGCTGAATTGCTGGAGTGTTTTTCTAAAGTGATCGTGAATTGCCAAATGGACAAAGCTCATGTAACTCCTCTGTTTTATTCCCTGCCTCTGTGAACCACCTCTGTGCCTTTTGTTGAGAGGGTGGAATAGAGAGAAGGAAGGCGATGAAGCACATTGACAAATATCATACACCTTGTTCAGCAGAACATAGCACTTGCTGTAAGATAGTCAAGGTTCTGCTTGCTTAGGGTCCAGCACAGGTTAGAAGATAAGGTTCATTAGCAGCAGAACAATAATATTGAAATAGCTGCTTCTATCAGAATGTGTGTAATTTATCTTTAGTAATTAGTACAGTTCAAAATAAAAAAATGTATAGCTTTTAGTTTTAGGCTCTGTACAAATGATAAGTACAATTTCAGTTAGCGACTGTTGCCTATATGGTACAAGTGAGGTAAGGATTAAAAATATTTTAAATAATGACCATGTTGTTGTTGTTGTTGTAGTTTCCAATTTATGATGACCTTGAGCTGAACCTATAATGGTGCTTACTTGGCAAGATTTCTGCAGAGGAGGTTTGCCATTGCCTTCTCATGAGGCTAAGAGTATGTGACTTGCCCAAGTTCACCCAGTGGCTTTAATGGGGGCTTGAACTCTTCACTCAAACCACTACATCACACTGGCTGTCAATGACCATGTTACAGAAGTGATAAATACTAGTGTTTCATATTTACACTTTCAAAGGCCACTTTCAAGAAGAGCTAAAGAGTACTTGTGTAGTGACTTTTGAACATTGTTGATGTGAAAGTAGAAAGAGTCAAATTTTAAACAGAATCCAGCTCAGCTGAGTTCTTTGCAGACTTCAGAAAGTCTAATACAGATTTAGAGTCTTTCCCGAAATTGTTGTGAGTCTATAGTTTTTTTGTGGGTTTTTTCGGGCTGTGTGGCCATGTTCTAGAAGAGTTTCTTTCTGACGTTTCGCCAGCATCTGTGGCTAGCATCTTCAGAGAAAACTGAGATGGAAAAGCATGGGTGTATGTTGTGCGTCTATTTTGTAAAGCACTCAAAATAGTCTTGAATTATGAATGTTAGGAATGTCTCCCTTTTGTTGTGATGCTGATGCAATTTATGTGGCTTTGAATAAGATGCAGAATTTTGAAAACAAACAACTCCTCGTAAAAATATATTTTAGTTTACTTTATGTATCTAAGATGTATATCCCTTTTGGAATCCCAGTTAGATAAGTGACTTTTCTCTTCATTAATGAGCACTTGACATTCTTGTTCTATGTCCTGTGTTCAGGCTGTAGGTTAATATTGGATACTTCTGTCTTAAAAACCAAAAGGTCTGTGAACAGAGAGCTCATAAGATGCCTTCTTGGCTTCCTGCCTAGAGTCTGTTCCATTTAATCTCACTTCCATGGTTGTGGCATCTGCAGTGCCGGCACCTGTGACTGCACAGCTGTGGCACCATGGAAAGTGCTAAGAGTTTGGAAGCACTCCTGTGATGAGATGTTTTCCCCAAGGCATAGTAACACATCTTCCCCTTGGCTGACATTAGGCCAAATTCTGCAGTTTCTTCCTTCATGAAAAGGGGCAAAAAATACATCAGAAATCTTTTCATTTTACTTTCGTAAAATTGCCAAAGTACTGTATGACTTGTAGCATTATGAAAATAATTTTTCCCCATCAGTACATAACAGTATCTCCCCATCCCGCCCCACCTCCAATTTTAACATAATCCCTGGGAGAATTATTTTCCAAATAGTTGGGGTCATGTTTCTTCACTTGAGTGCTGACGAAATGTATGACAAGCTTTGCAAGGTGTCAGTTGGTTGATGGGCAGTGTGAGAAATTGGTGCACATTTTTTTTATATCAGATTTGTTCATTTACTTTAGTCTTCCTACAGTGATAAAAATCATATGAGTCGTGTCAAGTGAAGGTTAGCTCAATCAGCCTTTACTGTTTCCAAATCGGAAATCTTAACAGAAAAACCTGTTGTTTGGTGACAGTGCCAAGATGTTTCTACCTAAAAGTGTTGAATCCTAATGAAAGCATCTACATTTCCATCTTGACAAGTTCGAAATGAAGTTGATAGGCGCAGGTCCTTCTAGTATCCAGTGGGATTTTTCTGGGCTACAGTTTCAGAAGTATCAGAGCTGGGCTGAGATCCTGAATCAGACACTCTGATATGTAACTTTTATGATGTTGCTGACATGATACACAACCACACTAGTGAATAGTGATGATGCACAGCCAAGGGCCTAAATACCACAAAGGTACCAGATCCTATCCAATTTTGGAATCTAAGTAGGCTTAGCTCTGGTTAGTACTTGGCTGGGAGACTACCAATGAATACCAGGTGATGACAGTTATTTTTCAGAGAAAGGAACCGGCAAAACCATCTCTGAGGATTTCTTGCCTAAGGAAACCTTATGAAATTCATGCAATCACAATAAATCAATAGGCAGGTTGAAGGAATACCCACAGAGGGGGAGTACTATGCAAGATATCCTGTTGTGCAGTGGGGGGTTCCATTGCACATTGGGATATGTTGTGCATTGGGACACACACATCAGGACAAGTTGCACTTTGGGACTGTTGCACAACAATCTTGCTTCCACTTATTCATAGCTAGGTGTCTGCTTGTCTCTTGGGAATACAAATGCTCAATAGCACAATTCAACTTTACATGATTGTAAAATGGTTTACAATGACGCAACTTCCCAACAAGACACTAGGACACCAATATTTTGGATAAATAATTTACAGGAGGGAAATTTAACAGGATCCAGAAGAGTTAAAGTTATGATAGTAGATCTATTCATTTATTTGGTCTTAGATCCTTTGTGAAATTATATGTAAGCTTGTAGTAGAATTGTACACACACACACACACACACACACACAGTGCTCACTTTTCGTTACTAGAATTAACTGTCTGGATTTAAGAACTGTTTTGAGCTATTTGCTATTTGGATATTTCTCAAAAATTTCAAATGAAATGATTCAGGTTTTTTAATTCATAATATAATGTAGGTTAGAAGATACTCATAAGCTTGCATTGAAAGCATGAAAAGATATCATTGTACTATTCTAAATTTTCTGTGTGTAAGTACTTTCTTTTATATTTTTGGTGTGACAATAAAAGGCCATGATTTTGTATTAGTGGATTAATATGCATACATGAAATGTATTAAGGGACAAATGTTTTCTAAAAACATAGGTTTCGATAAAAATGTGTTCTCGGATTTTATAGAATACTTCCAGAACTATATTCCATCAAAGTAATCCTGTGAAGTTCTGTTCACATTGCACATTTGACAAAAGTTTTGTTTTAAGTTTCAGTATAGGTGGTGTAACTGGTGACCTATCAATGTGAAACCTGTTTAATACACCATTTCATCTGGTTCAAAAAATAGTTAAATGTATTAGATATGATAATAATAAACACTACCAATCCAAATATCTAAGTTCCATTTTGTACAATTTTGAAATGTAATTTTAAGAAGAGAAATATGGAAAATAAATCAACATGTATTCAATGATTTTCTTTTGTCAGAAATGTTTTAAGTTCCTGGATAAACGTTTCAAATAATCTAATATTTTCATTTAAAATCCTAGTGTTCATCTTCATTCATTTCTTGACATTATAATATGATCTGAATTTTAATTTTGAACTTGATGGCATGATCCAGTCTGAACAATTGATATATTTATTAAGGACGGGTCTTCAGTGAGAGCTAGCATAGTAGTTTGAGCACTGGACTATGACTCTGTAGAGCAAGGTTTGATTCCCATCTTGCCCATGAAACCCACTGGGTGAGTCACATTTGACTCTCAGCCTCAGGGGAAGGCAATGGCAAACTTCTAAACAAATCTTGCTAAGAAAACCCCATAGCAGTTTCACTTTAGGTTTGTCAAAAGTCAGAAACAACGTGAAGGCACACAACGTTTTCATATACATCCTGTTTTGACATAACCCCTTTCCAAAATAGCTTGTTGCTGTCCATCAGGATCTAGGGAACATGAAATTCCTCAAACTTTACTAAATGTTGTAGCCCTTTGGAGGTGAAATCAGTCCCAAGGTGGAGATGGTAGAGTCACTGGCAAGCATGTACCTATCATATTAAAACTTGTAATGCATACTGGGAAGGAGAGAAATGATGGGTTTCCATGTATGGAAGAAGAAGATTGGCTACAACCCAGAGACCTATGTTGGTCTTGTGACATGGCCACAACATCTGGCCAAAATTACACAACTCAAATGCTTCACTACCCTACTTTTTAAATCATCAAGCCTGCTGAAGATATTTGAAGAACCTGAAAGCTTGCACGATTATGGATTTTTAGTTGGTCCTAATAAAGCCATTGTTATATGTGTATTTTGTATTTTGTTTTGTTTTCATAGACTAAGGTTTTTGCATATATTGCCAAAGTGAATGTACATAGTCATGCAAAGACAACATGAACAACATACCAAAGAAGACAGGAAAATCAATAACATAAAACTGTTTGAATCTTGTTGGCTTTGTAGTTATGAGAGGGGAAAATTCTTTTCAATCCATAACAGCATTCTGCCTGTGTAGAGGATAAACGTAAGTATAAGGCTCTTGTTCAGTGTTAACTGGCATCTCAAATAAGAATGGATGGCAGGATAAAGCCCTAAATTAACTATTGGGCAGTGTGATGTTAAGCAACCTTGTTCCCAAGTGGATCGTTTTAATAAAGTATTCTGTCTCTACAATTATGATAAAATGTATTCATGACAAACCTTCCTTTGTTCATGTTGCATATTAATATCATAAATGTTTTATAAGTGCTAGAGAAAGGAAGGGAGAGAAAGGAGGAGAGAGAAAAAACAAATACTTATTTGTATAATACCTATGTGATACTGTATCACAGCTAACCTCTGTGCAAGATAAGATTCTCCCTCACATCTTTGTTTCTACTTCTTTCCTGGTTGTCCATACTCAACTGAATTATCAACTTCATCAGACAAAGATGTTAAATATCATACAGGAGAAGAAAAGTGATGATGTTAGAGTCTCAGGTCTACATTTTCTTTCAGATGTTGCTTCTGTTGTCAGTTAAGGTGGTCAGTAGCAGGATGTTCCCAACCCGGGGTGCAACATAGAATTTCAGGAGGTGCAACAAAGAGTGGTTCATGTCTTTGAGTGACAAGTCACGAGTCATTACTCAATTGAATAAATTAGTATCCAGTGTTTTGAATATATTAGAATCCAATGTTCATTTTAGATTTCCATTTTATGCACTGTGTTAAAAGCTTACTTTTTAAAGTTCAATTTGTTCACCCACAGAATTATATGTGGTTCAATTTGTGATTCAAAAATTAGAAATCTCCATCTTCAAATGTGATATTATTTTTTTAGGGGGTGCAAACATTATTCAAACATTTGCTTGGGGTATGGGATATAGAAAAGGTTGGGAAACATTAATTTGGAGGAATCTCAAAGCAGGCAGAGGCCACCCACCTTTTTGGCCATATGGGGATAACCAGGAACAAAGGGCAATATAAGACAGATATTAAAATTTCAACTCCATTAGCAAAAGAAAAGTAACTTGTATGAGATATTTTCTGCACTTTGGTTGGCCAATAATGGTATCTGACTCTGGAAGCTAAGCAGTCTTGTGGAATGGATTTTGCTGCAAGGGCAACATGTCTATCTCTGAACTTGTTTCCTGAACTGTATTGCTGCTTCTCCTTTCCTCATTACCCTACTGTTACTGCATCCCCTGTTGATGCTGCTACCCAAGGGATCACACAGGAGTAGCTAGAAGACCCACCAGCTGACTTGTACAGAGGGCTGAAACTAATATTCCATCTGTTCATGAATTGGACAGGCCCGGTTACAACATATGTACTTAATATGATTAGTCCCCCCCCCCCCCCCGCTTTTTTCAGGGGAAAGTTATGTAGTTGATTGACTTTAGCTGTAAATGACTGATGAGTAAGACAGAACCATGGTTTGCAAGAAAATGTTGCAAATTGCTGAAAGTTGTAATTGATAAACAGACATGTTTCTGGGCTAGTGTTTGATCCCCAAACACTAATGGTTGGTTGAGTAAGGTCTCTGATAGCCTTTACTTAGTCCTGCCCTGTTTTGAGTCATGTGATAATGTGTGAATGATTTTCTTTCTGGATGTGTGTATGCACATGTGCCTTCAGGTCATCTGTTGACTTATGGTGACCCTATCAATTTCATGGGGTTTTCTTAGGCAAGGATTATTCAGAGGTGGTTTGCCAGTTCTTTCTTCATTGGCAGCCTACCATCCAAGTACTAACCAAAGCTGACCCTGCTTAGCTTCCAGGGTCAGACAGGGTCTGGTGCCTTAAGGTATTTAGACCATTTCTTTAAGGGTACCAGCATTAATTCTACATTACAATCCACTCCTCACTGGAGTTCCTTTTATTAATACTCCAAACAATTTATATTTAAAAACAATACTCTGTGTCACTTTCTCATGATCTGCAGGTAACCTGTTGCACTTTATTAGCATGAAATTACATAGTTCTGTAGAAGAGAGTTTACACCACTATTAAAATTGTACTTTTGAAACATTTGAATAGGCAGTGTGTTAGAAGCTGCCGAGAACATTATATATTATTGATGTTGTCTTAATTGTGTTATTGACTTCTCATATGTGCTTCCGCAAGCATGCTAATATTAGACATTTTTATAAGATTGCTTCTGCTTTTCATATCAAAAATGGCTTCCAAGCATTATCTATTAAGGCCTTGAAAATCCCTTTTACAGTTTCATCCAGGGCATCTTTCTTGTTTTATCATTGTTTTGTTTGCTCATCTTCCATTTGTTTTCTTTGGAGTGTGTCCAGAGGAAGGCAACCAAAATGGTGAAGGGTCTGGAAACCATGATTTATGAGGAAAAACTTAGGGAGCTGGATATGTTTAGCCTGGAGAAGAGATAGTTAAGGGGTGATATGATAGCCCTGTTTAAGTATTTGAAGGGGTGTCACATTGAGGATGGAGCAAGGTTGTATTCTGATGCCTAGAACACGGAACAATGGATGCAAGCTGCAGGAAAAGAGATTCAACCTCAACATTAGGAGCAACTTCCAGACACTAAGAGCTGTTCAAAAGTGGAACACACTCCCTTGGAGAATGGTGGAGTCTCCTTCCTTGGAGGTCTTTAAACAGAGTCTGGATGGTCATCTGTCAGGGGTGCTTTGATTGTGATGTCCTTCTTGGCAGGGGGTTGGAGTGGATGGCCCTTGTGGTTTCTTCCAACTCTGTGATTTTATGATTCTTTCTATAATGGTTAGGCTGACAGAAAATCAGATAAGTCTTTGGGCTGGTTTGGGTCACCCAGTAAGTCAAGGTTCTATGGAAACTCTGGCTTATCAGTTATAAGCATATATGATGCATATTTCCCAGTCACTGTAGCTCACATTCGGAGTGGCTAAACAAGGCACAGAGTTTTGCTTGTGGCTAAAATATCATGTCATCCAAATGCATGCAGAGCTGCCTCTTAGGTTTGCTTCTCCTGCAACAAACCCGTGATAAATATCAAAATAAAGCCTGGTGTTCTTCCTCTGGTTTGTTGGGGAAAAGATAGAACAGAGTAGAGATATAATTATTCACTAATTTCATTCTCTTTACTTCTGCCTGTCCTGGAAAACTCTGCCATTTTGTGGTTCAGGACTTATTCTACACAAAATTAACATTTTTAAAAAATAAAAATAAATGGGCTTTTTTGCTTGCACAGAAAACAGTGTTTTCTGTACAGAAAATAATATTCTACACAAAATTCACAGTAGAAAATGCTGCTTCCTGAGCAACAAATGTTGTAGTTGTGGAATTATTTTACACACAGTTCACATGTATGGTTTCTATTTTTCTGCATGGAAAGAAAATTCTGTTTCCTCTGTAGGAAATGCTGTTTTCTGCACAACACCTGATGGTTCCCCACTTTGTATTGTGCCAAAAATAATTTCCTCCACATGAATGGATGGATGACAGTAGACATGATCAGAAGTGTTAGTTTGACATTATATTTAAAAATTGTTTTAGCTCTCCCTGCAAAATTAATCAGTGAAAAAATATTTCAAAATAGACAACAAGTGGTAGGAGCAAGGTGAAATCAAACCCATGGACAAGATGGGGACAGTTGGGGTGAAAGAAAGTTGGAATTGGAATAACTGTTATTGCCTGACAATATCACGGTCTAGGATAGAGGACTTCAGCTTTTTGTCCTACATGTCTTGAAATTAAACCCATGGTATTGAATCTTGTGTTGCAACAATATCTGCACCAAGATAACCTCAGCTCTTTGCCCACCAGGTATCTTTAAAAAATCAAGTACAATTGAACGACAAAGGAAGCAGAAAATACATTTAAGGAGGTAGGAAATATTTATCAAGAGTATGTATCACATTGTTATGGTGTAGTGGTGGAGTGATTTGACCAATGAACTATAACTCTGGAGAGCAGGGTTTGAATCCCTGCTTGGCCATGAAAACCCACTTGGGTTACCTTGGGCAACAAGTATATTGTGCATTTTGATTGGCTAATAAAGGTATCACTGATGGATTTTTGTTTGAATTTCCACTTACGTTGGGTAAGTCACACTCTCAGCCTCAGAGGAAGGCAAAGGCAAAGTCTCCTTTGAACAAATCTTGCTAAGAAAATCCTATGATAGGTTGACCTTAGAGACTCCATGTATCAGAAGCAAAGGCACACCGTGACAATAAGAGTATTTTTCTGTCTAGCACAGCATCATCTACTCTGACTGGCATTTTCTCTCCAAGATTCCAGGCAAGGCTTTATTTATTACCTGCTCCTCATCCTTTGGAGATACAAGGGATTTCACTCAGAAGGTTCTGCCAGCGAAGCAGGTGCTCTGGCACTGACTTCTTGTTCTTGGTTTCAGTGCCACCAAATCATAGTTTGGAAAATATCACACTGTCACAGATATATTGGTCACCTGTTTCTGAAAGTGCTTCATAGAGGTGCAAGTGTTGCCCTTTACAACATAGTTTTTTTAAAAGAGTTATTTAAAGGTCTTCTTCTTCTTCTTCTGACTTTTATTTACAGTACTATTCTTTCTAAATTTACTTGGCAATGAACCCCATTGAACCTAGTGGGACTTGTGAGTAAATATGTGTAAGATTCGATACTTCATTTTTGCATAAGATGATACTGAATAGCTTAAAAAGTTATTCCTTTGCTTTGAAATGATGATTTTTTTTTCAACACTATGAATCTACAGTGCTAAGGCATGCAGAATGTAAGACTATTGTTCACAAAATCTGTATCAAGGGACTCAGTGTTTTACCAAGTTTGTGTACAGGGCATTTTCATTTTCCTGGAAACTTACAGCACAAGCTTAATTCAAAGGTGTGCTGGCTGTAAAGAGTCAGGAGTAGAAGCCTCTTGTAGCAATAGCAATAGCACTTACATTTCTATACTGCTTTATGCTGCTAAGCACTCATATATTGGCTGAATTGACCTTTTGCTGGCTGTGCTGGATTTGTTGACACAACTGCTCCACCAGCTGTGCTCAGCTGGAAGAAGATACAAAAATGGGTTGGAAGAAGGGAGAAGATGAGGTATTTTATTCTATATCAAAATCTGTATAACACAGAGACACAGCCACCATACTGGAACAAAGGCCAGGGGCTAAATATAGTGGGTCTGCTGGGGCCTGGTTCCAAGACCTCCCATGGATACCAAAATCCATGGATGCTCAAGTCCCATTAAATACAATGGCATATTATTGTTATTGTTATTAATATTTATTTTATTGGTTCCAGGATCCCCCCCCCCCCCAAGGATACCAAAATGCATGGATGCTCAAGTACCATTAAATATAATGGCATAGTAAAATGGTGTCCCTTATATAAAAGGGCAAAATCAAGGTTTGCCTATGGGAATCTGTATATTTTAAAAGTATTTTCAAGCTGTGGATGCCTGAATCCATGGATAAAAAATCTATGGATAAGGAGGGCTGACTGTAATTTCTAACTTGACTAAATTGGGAAGGTTTTGGATTTCATAGAATCATAGAATCATAGAGTTGGAAGAGACCACAAGGGCTATCCAGTCCAACCCTATTCTGCCATGAAAGAACTCAAAATCAAAATATACCCAACAGATGGCCACCCAGCCTCTGTCTAAAGACCTCCAAAGAAGGAGACTCCACCACATTCCGTTTTCCACTGTCGAACAGCTCTCACTGTCAGGAAGTTCCTCCTAATGTTGAGGTGGAATCTCTTTTCCTGGAGCTTGCATCCATTGTTCTGAGTCCTATTCTCTGGAGGAGCGGAAAACAAGCTAGCTCCCTCCTCAATATGACATCCCTTCAAATATTTAAAACATGGCTATCATATCACTTCTTAACCATCTCTTCTCTAGGCTAAACATACCCAGTTCCCTAAGTTGTTCCTCATTTATCACAGCTTCAGCTGATCTAGTGTTGACTAAGCTGACCCTTTAGGACTGCGGTCTTAGGCTTGATTGAAATGTGATATTGGGCATCTATAGCTTCACGTTTACATTGAGCCCACAGCTGTTACACATGTAGTATTAACATAGGTTGTTATAATATGGGACTCTTTCGTACAATCCCAATTCTCTCCACAGTCATGCTACTAAAAATAAAATGGGAACATATCACTTTCAGGTCAACCATCATTGTATCTCCTCTCATTTGTGCAACCAGGGCTGCTGCCTCCATCGTGGTTCTTCCTTGTTCCTACCTCCCTGTCTTACATTCAGCATACCTTTAGGGTTTTAAAATTATTTCCCCCCATTTTTTTGTGCAATTCCAGAGCTATATATATATATATATATATATATATATATATTCAATGTTCAAAAAAGTATAAATTCCAAATAGAAAACCTTGATTTTGCCATTTTATGTAGGGGACATGATTTTACAATGCCATTGTATATTTATTTATTTATTTAATTTATATGCCACCTTTCTCCACAAAGGGACCCAAGATGGCTCACAGATATTTTTTTAATTTATTTAGTGGAACTTGAGGTGGTCTTGGAACCAAACCTCGGTGGATAACAAGGCCCCACTGTAATGTCCTTACAACCTCATAACAGTTTCAGATTCACATTTATGATCATGGTACCATTGTCACAGTACAAATTCTCCTAACATCCACCCACCCCAAAGCCGGGCTTACTGAAAAGGAGTTCTGCAGTGCTGACCAAAGTGATGCTGAATAATGATGTCTCCAGCCACCTCCTGCCAGTGACCCATAGTGTGCCAAGGAATTGCAACAAGACCCTTCAAGGGTCCTAATATCTGTTCATTATACAGTGGTTCTTTGGT
Organism: Phrynosoma blainvillii; assembly: GCA_026167975.1. Lineage (NCBI taxonomy): Eukaryota > Metazoa > Chordata > Lepidosauria > Squamata > Phrynosomatidae > Phrynosoma > Phrynosoma blainvillii. The sequence goes on along the minus strand of JANUYF010000007.1, from coordinate 18,902,079 downwards.
GGGAAGGGCTGGATGAACCCCAGTCACCAGGGTCACAGGACCCCTTTGCTTGGTACAGCTTCCAGGCTTTAAAGGTGGGCCTTAGTGGGTCAGATAGGGAGCTGGTGCAATGCTGTGACAGTGTAGCTGTGTGTTCCATACAGGATGTTGGCCATAGCCCCTATCCAGATCATGGGTACTTCACATGCATGGGTGAGGGGACCAGACTTAAAAGCCTACTGGACATCCAAAATGCAGCATAAATAAGTTTCTATTGCTTTCACATAGCATTATTTATTATTTACTCACTTATTCATTTATTTTATATCTCCACTTTCTCCCGACAAAGGACTGAAGATGGCTTGCAAGATGAATTAAATCACAGCACAGCTAAAATAAAATGCAGTTGTCCCCCCCAATTCGCAGGGAATCCGTTCTGGATCCCCCCACCCCACAAATCGGAAAAACCACAAATATCCAAGCCTCATTGTATATAATGACCATGCACTTTTGCGCAGGGTCCCACTCATGTGCTATGGACATGCACATCGTTTTGTCCCTCCTGGCTTCCTGTCCATGGAAATTCAAGACAGCAAACAGGAATTTCATGAACTAGGAGGGACGACTGTATAATAATCAGTTACAATGTTGGAAAGCAATAGAAAAAGTATTAAAGGAATTATCATATTAAAACCAAGCACTTAATCAAAACTTGTTAAGAAGTTAACAAAAAGTACTAAAAATGAGTCCTTTAAAAGAACCTCCTACAAGAACCTGTTAGTGACCCAAAGCCTACCTGAATAAAAAAAGTGGACGGAAGTTTGACAGTTTAGGAGCAACTACTAAGGAGTCCCTTCTATTGACCATACCAACGAAGGCAATGAGACTGAAAGAAACCATTTCCTTAGATTGCTCAGAACTCAGGCAGGTTCATAGATACTCTGGATCCAAACCATATTTTGTTCAAATTGGGCTTTAACTGTGCATATTAATGTCTTTTCTTTTGGTATCTGATTTTTTGGAATTCTCACAAAGAATGAAAAAGTAGGGACTGTATTCTGCTTTCAGGAAGACCAGTGGCTTTTAGCTCATTCCATAATTTTCACTTTAATTTTTTTTTGGAGGGTGGGGGGGTGGAATCATATATCACTCTGATTAAATGTCTTTTTCTTTTTCCCTTGAAAACATCTCTTGGACGGAAAAAAAGCAGCACAGAAACCTATTATCTAACAAATGTACAGCAGTTAGAGTTGGCACAAGCTACTATCATTTTAATGGCAGGGACCTCTCTCGTTCTGTTGACTGTGATTGAATCCCATCTTCTGCTTTTATATCATTAAAATGTTCATCCCTGTTTTATGGTTTTTAAGTTGGGCATCATTATGATAGATGAGCTCATTGTTCATTAATATATATATATATATATATATATATCTCCATAGAAGTCATTCTTCTCTGTGTTGTTTATTACTATTAAAACCTTCATGATAGCATCAGTAAAAAGAGGGGTGGGGGAAGCATTCTTACATTTCCACCTTATTTTTGCCCTCTCCCTTTACTAACATTGACTACTAATGGCAGATAGTTATAAACATAAGTAAGGCTGGAGTGACTGAACCCTGCAGTGTGGCCTTTATATTCAACAACACACTGTTGCAAGCACCAGAGTTCTATTGTGGGGCTGCATTTTCCTCTATAAAAGCAGAATTACTGTCCCTGTTTGCTTGCCAAAGGTAGTAGGCTTTTAAAAGGCGGGGGGGGGGGGGGGGGAGAGAAAGAAAGCAGCCTTCCATATTTTTGTTGTTCATTGTTGTCAATATGCAAGGACTAACTGGTAATAAGTAATAGGCATGACCTGTATGGTTGTACAAGCAGTCTCGAGCTCCTTAGCTTGTTGAATCACTGTGATGTTTGGGGATGTACGTTCTTTGAAGATTACTTCTAAAGAAATGCATTCAAATCCTTAATTCGAGATTCTGTCTATTCCTGTGGTGTTTACATTCCGGTATGGCAGAAGATCACTGGGGGAAAAGAAAAAGGGAAGCTGGAAATGCACTTTAAAAGGGGGGGATTCTAAAAGCAGGTTGCCTTCAAAGATTCATCCTTCTGCCTCCTTCTCTTTACTTGCATTCAACAACAGTTAGTGTCCTGTGTAGGACAAGAATATGCAGCAGTGTATGACTTACAAGAGTTTGCTGCACTGCTGTTATGTATGGAGCCACAGTGCCAAAATGTTTCACAGCATGCTTGTGATAGGCTCTTCTATTTCAGCAATATCATTTTATATTAAAACAGGTGCAAAGTTTGTGACTCATGGCTCGTTGTGTCTCATCTTTCCACAGCATTTTTACTTGCTGTTCCAAAAACAAAGCTAGAGACATACATTTCATGTATGTACAACATCACAATGCAAAGGCAAACTTATGTGTAGTTTGGTCACACATTTATTTTTTTTGCTGTTAATTTATGGCATGTGGAAGGTGAATAAGAGGCTACATAAGTTTGCCTGGGAAGTAGGCCCAGTTCTCCAACGTTTCAGCCATGAAGTAATATGTTAATGCATTTCAAAATTACTTGTGTATTTTCTTTGTTATGTCAATAATATGCAAAGCCGTGTTTAGCCTGTGTAGCAACATGATTTAATTCATGATAATAAAAGGAAGCAACATGTAATTTTTAACTCCCTTGCAGCTCTGTTCTGCTAGTTAAAGTACTGGTTTTCACCTGAGTTCACCATGAAGCATGCCCTCCAACATTTCACAGATGAAAACTGAGACATAGGTAGCTAAGTGGTATCAGCGGTGGTCAAAGAACAAAAGTTATTAATGCTAAGAACACGAAGCAAGAAGAGTCTGGAGCAGTTTGATTTTGCCTGATCTTACTAGGAAGATTCCACCACCCTCAAACTGCTGTTGTCCCTCCCTGTTCACAGACTTGAGGTCTGCGGTCTAACTGCCTTACCTAAAATGGCCACACATGCCATTAGTTTAAATGGGGCTTGAATATTAGTGAGCCATCATTTTTGCAGGGGGGGGGGACGGATCCCCCATGAATTGGAAGGGGCAATTGTACTTTGAACTCAGTTTACATCAATTGATGGAAGTGGAGGACAAGGGGAAAAATGGAAGTAGGAAAGAGAAACGGGAGTATTTCAAAAACAGCTAAAAAGTAGGAAAATGAAGGATTAATTGGGACTATCCCTGCCAAATTGCATTTGGGAAGTATGCAATTAACATATCCCTGGCTGCATATAAATTGAATCACTCAATAAGTTGTTCTGGTTGTCACACAGTACTTGCATGCATGATAGTCTGCTCTCATACACATGCTTACACATACCATAAAGCCTATTTAAGGGGGGAAGCAGACCAGGGCATCGGGGATGCCCTGGGACAGTGCGCCGAGGTACCGTGGCAGCTGCACTGCGGCGCACCGTCGGCGCCTCTGAAAGGAGCGCAAAATCAGCGCTCCTTTCAGAAGACAGGGAAAGTGCGCCCTAAACGTGTCGGGCGCACTTTCCCTGGCTTTTCCGCCGCAGCGTGTGAGGACGCTGCGGCGGGACGTTGCCCTCGGCGCGCCGGCCGTGCGGAGGGCCGGCAGCTCCGAGGGCAACCTCGGGAGGAGGAAGGGGCACTGCTCGTGCAGCTGCTCCTCCTCTTCCCTGCCTCGGAGACGACCCTATTGGTCGTCTGCCGAGGCCCAATGTTTCATCTTATTGAAGTGGTTGGGCTATATATTGTTTTGCAATGTCGTGGCAGTTACCTATTCAAGGTGAATTTACATATAACATTTCACATTATCATGTGGAGTTAGTAACTTATCCCTTTCCATATTGTGGTTCTAACATGTAGACCTGCCCTAAATGTCTAGTTTTGAAGATTATTTTCCATTTGTTGTTGTTGCTGTGTGTCTTCAAGTTGTTTCTGACTAACAGTGACCCCAAGGAGAACCTGTAATGGTGTTTTCTTTGCAAGTGTCTTCAGAGAGCGTTTGCCACTGCATTGCATATCCTCTACAGTTGAGAGTGTATGACTTGCCTAAGGTTACCTGGGAGTTTACATGGTTGACCCAGGATTTGAACCTCGGTCATAGTCCAATATTCAAACCACTACACCAAGATGGCTCTCATTCATACAACATTTCAAAATATGTATTCTGTGCATGTTATAATATCTTCCCATAGTGTTATGTCTTGTTAGGTAGTGTTATGAATACTTGGCTTTGCCACAGCCAAATAATCTCCACAGGCCTCCCACACCAATGATCTGATGAGTAAGCGCACAAGTCCCCAGGTGCCTGTAAGAGCCAATGGCTTGTAGTGTTGCAGAGTAGGAAAGGAAGACTTGATTTAATTCATTTGTAGCTGTGGAGCTCACAGGGTGATCTTGAGCATCACACAGTTGTTATAAGGCATGGATAGGAATTTGGAGGACCCCTTATGAGGATATTGCAGATCAGACTGTATCATTTGCCCTCAGCTGAAGGGTCAGCTAGACTGGAAGGTGGTACAGGGATACTGGAACTATCCATATGGAATCTGTTTAACATTGGAGTTCCAGTCTTCCAAAAGGATGGATGCTATATAGAGTTGGATGTAACAAGCACCTGTGGATTCGGCAGGCAGACAAAACAAATTGTCCGCCAGTGAAACCTGTGCATGAACTTATGTAAATGGTTCTGCACATGGTTATGGTGCTTATGAAATATTCTGAAGCTTGGTGCACAGTCTCTCATCAATCATTGCCATCAAATTAACTGCTTATCCTCCTCTGTCTTTTCCTTTTCCCTCCCCTCCTTCCCACTAAGATCCGGTTTCTAAGCCAGCACTCTTTCAGAATATCTCTTTATACAGCACAGTGCTAAAGATACTGGAAAACAGTGTCTCTTTACAGAAATATAATAAATATAATAAATGCTGAATCCTACTGCTTTCTACCAATGAATCAGTATTCTCTTTTTGTTTCCTTTGCTTCTATATACACTTTCCAGAAACTGAGTCTCAGTGAAATCAATGGGTTTTACTTGGAATAGGCACACAGGGAGAATTCCCTTTAGAATTCTGGGTGTGTTGTTTGTGTGTTTGTGGACTTGCACATCTATACTTGTACTGTCTAGTCTGTAGTGTGCACAGGCATAATGGGAAAACATAGTATAGAGTAGATGTATATAAGCACTTCCAAAAGGGTGAATTACTGCTCTGTGGTAGTCGCCTAAAAACTTCAGTTGCAAAAAACCAAAATAAAGCCAAAATGGCATCTGTTTATGGTTTTACAATCGGATAGTTCTGGGCCCCACAAGAGCTGCTTAATTGAGAAGACCAGGCTATATGAGATTAAAATTCTGATAAACAAATGTTTTTGTTATTTGTTGTCATGTGACTTCAAGTCATTTTCTGACTTATGGCAACCCTGAGGCGAACATATTCCAGGGGTTTTCTTGACAAGATTTCTTCAGAGGGGGTTTGTCATTGCCATCCTCTGAAACCAAGAGCATCTGACTTGCTCAAGGTCACCCGGTGGATTTCCATAGCTGAGCAGGGATTTGAACCCTGCTCTCCAGCCATAGTCCAACACTCAAACCACTAAACCCTGCGGGCTCTATTTTTTATTTAGATGTTTGTAATTTTTCACTCAAAATCACTTTGTTTTTAACATCATAGCATGCAGGAGGTACCCACACCAATCAGGGTATTTTTACCATACAGAAGGCTGCCATAAATTCTGCAATATGCATGTGTGTCTACATGGTTTTAGGGACTGAAATGTGTTTGGAAAAAGAGTGTATATAAACTTCAACAGGTGGAGGAAAAGGAGCTGATTGTTTTATACAGCAGTGGAGCAGTAAGAATATGCATGTAGTCAGAAGACCTGGAGGGTGGATTAAAGGTGATATACACATTCCTAGTAGTGTACATGGATCCCCCCATCCTTTTATCCTTATAAAAATATGTCTACAAACAGTCTACTGTCTTGAAGTCTTTAATTTAATTTTGTGTAAGTGGAAGGATCCCCAAGAAAAGAAGTCATGGAGGAGGGAAAAGGCTGAAGCAATAGTTACAGAATTGGGAAGTGATAAGTTCAGATACCTGGCAGTGTGGTCCAAAAAGGATGGATCAATGGAAGGAGAAAATGAAGTCCTTTGGAAGTAAATAGTTCAGATCACTGACATGGATGATCCCACCCCCTGTGGCTTGCTGGACTGGGCTGAGGGGCAGGAAGAGAAGGGGGAAAGAAAAGGGACCGTATGCTAGGGATGGCAAGAAGATGGAAAAGTTGGTGGCCTAAATGGAGGGTGGAATGACACCACCCACTTCTGTCTTCATCCCCATCAAACATCAGCATGTGGCCCACTAGAATAAGGAGATTATCACATGCCTTAAATAATACTCCTTTCCTCTCTCAAATTTAACTCTAATTCATGCTGCAGCCATGTTTTATCACATGGCTTTTGCAGTGGAATCCGACTTCAGTGTAGATACCAACTCCAATGCGAATTGGGAAATGCACTTCGGTGGCCAGTTTTCCAAGTCGGAACTTTCTGATAAGTTGAATAAGTTGAGGATAACACTTAGCCTGAAACAAAAACTCCAAAGAATGAAGCAAAAGAAAACACTGCCAAAGAATTTAGAAGATTCCAGCAGATATAATTGTTTGTGCTGACACTAAAGGCTGGATGGGTGTGAGAGGAGAGCAGGGTCAGTTCTTCCAGGACAGTTTGCACTCTTGCCTTTCACCAGGGGATGGTTTCTTCTTAAATAAGAGATACCGGTAATTACAGTACTTACATTGAACTGTGGATAAGTTGATTCAGATTTTTGGTTCAATTTATTTACTAAAATTTCTAGACTTATACATAAGTATATACAGTAAGTAATCTTACTTAACTAACTTTACTTTACTTAATTAAGTAACCTGCTGGCCTGACCCCTCAAAACCTGATGGAAATGTCATTCACCCATGCCCTGATTGCCTGCAGAATGAATATCCTTCTTGCCAAGCAGCTGATATCTGGTAAAGTAGGTTGTGGAGATGGCATTATAATCATGTCAATAGAGTCACAGTTGTGACTAAGTAGTGAGGGTGAATATGGAACAGTTATGAATGAATAAATCTAGGCAACTGTTCCATATACTTAACTAAGTAGCTGATACAGAATAACGACCCAACAATTTTAATGCAAATCCTTAAATGTTGCAGATATCAAGCACCTGATATGATAGATTTCCCCCCTTCTGTCTCATTTAGAATAGAATGTCTCTTTTGATCTGCTGCAACATGAGATGTTTCTCCAGAAAAAAGGGTGCTTTGGTTCTTCAGAACTATTGCCTTTATTAATATGCAAATGAGTGTAGATTTAATAGCTTAATTAATTGATTAAGCCTCTATGATTAATTGACTAGGATTCAATGAATCAGGTGACAGACCTAATCTGAAAGTATTCCATGCACGATGGCTACAGTCAGTTGCCATTGTGCCATGTACTTAACCTTCAGATAAGCACACCCAACTGCAAAGCAATTTGCCCAAGGTTGAAAAATAATCTGGGTTTGGATATTTCATTGCTTAGCACATGTATGTTACCACCTAAAGAGTCACTGTGATGCTGTGGTTAGGTTGTTAGACTGGGACTTGAGAGGCTACAGTTCAAGTCCATACTGAGACATGATACTCACCAGATGATCTCAGACCAGACTCTTGTCTCTGTTTACTTGCCTCCGTAGAAGTATTGTAATGATAAAATGGGGATAAGGCGGGACAATTGAAGAAAGACAGAATTAAAATATTAAGGAGTGGGTAAAAACCCTGTGATAGGTTTGCCTTAGGGTCACCAGAAGTCAAAAATTACTTGAAGGTACATAACAACAACAATGGATAAAATATCCTCAGGAAGCATCACGCGGTGCTTTCACCCACTCCTGTTTGTTTTGTTCCCTGGTGTTAATTCTTTGTAGAGGTGTATTGGTTTGGAAATAAAAAGAGTGTAACATCATGATTTGTCAGACAAAATGAAGAGGCTGCTCAGGGACATTAGGATTTTAAAGCAAGTTTGCACTCATTTATTTCAGCTCCTTTTCTTTTTTTGTTTCCTTTTTGCACCTTATTTTTACAGTGCCTTGCCTGCTGAAGAGAACCAGTGATTTTTAAAGTTTGCACACAATTCTGTCCACTTTCTGGTTGGCCTAACCAAGAAATTGCCCTAATGTAGATTTTGGATGCTCTATAATCTCTTTGCAACCCCACTCAAACAATGAGGTGCTCTCTGTCAGAGGCATTTAGTCACTAGTGCAACCGACTTGAGGACTTGGACCTGATTTGTGCTTTGTTCAATACATGCACCTGGTATAGTCATACTAGTATTTGCTGTGCTGGCTTCCTGAAGGTGTGAAGGGGTACCTTGTGTCTCAAACCTGGGGGGGTGGTAGCCACTTACTTACTGGGGAATTGTGCTGAGTCTGTGGATTCCTTGCTTCAGGATGGGTACTGTGTATTCCCAAACACCTGGAGATGGCATGTCTGTGTATGTGTGTAAGTGCCTTCAAGTTGCTTGTGAACTTACAGCGACCTCATGAATTTCATTGGGTTTTCTTAGGGAAGGGATACTTGGAGGTAGTTTTGTCAGTTCCTTCCTCTGAAATTTAGCCAATAGCACCTGGTATTTGTTGGTGGCCTCCCATCCAAGTACTAATCAGGGCTGACTCTGCTTAGCTTCCAAGATCAGACAGGATCTGGTGCCTTTAGGGTATTTCTCTCTCTAGTTGCATGTTTGCCCTTTCAGAAAGTATGGCATTTGGTACTGCAAACACCAGTCAACATGTGTAAACACAAGGTGTAATTCCTCCCCCCCTAATATTCCCAATTTCTTAAAGCCACTTCTTTCTTTATATGGCATATTTAGTTACCGTGATTCCATTGATGCTGTTTTTGAGGCATTTGTTAAGGTAAACATGTGAATAGTGTGATGTAACACCACTCCCAATGCTATCAGCACCAGTACCACCTTTCACATTGGTATAATACATCATATGCATTATCTGGTTGTAAACCTTACAAAAACTGTAACTTAAATCCATTTTGTAATTTCTACTTAAGCTCATCTGCTGGGTTCACCACTAGGCATGTATGATGTATCTGTCCTGTCTAGTCACACATGTACCAAACATTTGTGCAGTACTTCTGTTGTATTTGCTTTACAAAGTGCCTTTATTTTAGAAGTATTTTTGTATTCCTTTTAAGTATAGTTGTGTGTGGTAAACTAAGGTGACATTCAGTGTGTGCTTATCATGTTGGTTGTCATACAGCTCCATTCGACAGCAGATGCTGAAATAGATGAAGAACTGATCTTATAATATAGCGTAGCTGAAAGGTGGGGGGGGGGGGGAGAAGAAAAGGAAAACCATCAGTCCCAAATAACTGGTTAAAGGTTTCCGATGTCCTTTAAAAATCACTTTTATGCAGGAACAGTTTAACCAAAATGAGGGGGAAAAAGAGGGACATGTAGCCTTTCAGGCTACGATGATTAGTATTAAGATGAGTTGCACTTTAGCTAGGCTGAAACTTGTTCGTAACAGAATGTTAAATACGTACTGAAAAGAAAGATTATGTCTATCTAGTTACACCATTCCTTGATATATGCACCATGTCACAGTGCCATTGTCTCCTGGGTAAAGACTGAGAGTTCAAATACCCACTATCTCTCCCCTGGTGCTCCAAATGCTCTGCTTTGAAGTTTTTATAATCCATCTGTCATCTTCTAGCAGGGAGGGCACATGTTCTGTACCACTCAATTATAGAATTCTCTTTTGCCAGCTACAATGAGACAGGAAAGAATGTTATGGGTGGTTGAGAGAAACTGTCAGATATACTAAATTCCTTGGATTCATATGGAAGATGTTATTCCAGTGTATGAACACAGCATGTGTTATTGTTAAAAAATATTAAGAATACATTTTCTATTGTACAGTTTATGCCTTTTTTATCTTTTATCCATAGTATGAATAAAATTGTTATGAATATAGAATTATTCCCCTTAATTCTATCTCTTCGCATTGAGGAACAGATCAATTAAATTTGTTTCTGTTACCAAACTAAGATTCATACATTGATGTGTATTTTTTTTAGAATAAATAAATAAATTAGTTTGTACTTTGGCAACACCAGTAACCAAAAGGAAAAAGGAAAAGAAAAAAAAAAGTTGGGTTATTCTAATGTGGAAAAAACCCCAATAATAATCAGGGATCTCTAAACTGGGAATGTTTGCCATACAATTGGTTTGTATGATGCTGTGAATTAGAGGCCAAAAATTATATGTAATACCATCTGGTGAAATCAGAAGCAGCGTTTCATTAGGTGGTGAACAACAAAACACTAGGAAATAAAATCCTGGAAGTATATTTAATATTTAGCTTAAAGAAATCTACCTAAGAAATGGCTGGATCGCTTGATAGCACAGTGACTTTTCATGTACTGAGTCCCTGGAGAGATTCAATTTGTTGTCTTATGTGAAATGAGTTTGATGATCTCAGCTCAGTCCCTAGTGGATATTAATTCACTTTATAAAACATCCCACACAATTTAGCATAGAGTTGCATCATTTGCAATTTTTTCAGCATTCCACCCCCCACTCCCCGTTTCTTCTTCTTTTATTTATTTATTTTCTTTGCTTGTGATAGAAAAGAGCAGGTGGTAACAATGAAATTTATTCTTTTATTCATTTAGCCAATTGTCATTATTCACTAGGAAATGGCATAAGACAATTCTAAGGAAAATAACCTTTCCACTTCAACTTTATTATAACAGCTGCAAATAAAACTAGACGTGCATATGGGTAGACTATGACACACACAGTTTATTTGCAGCCTGCGTTCCCAGTCTTAATAATTCAGATATATAATTCCCCATGAAATACTTGAAAAGGATTGCAAGGGTTAATCTAGGAAACTGTATAGCACCCTTCTCTCTGCCTCCCAAAATCGCCTTGTCGTCCTCCCCCCACACTCATTCTTTGAGCAGTAAGGTATTTAAATTTAAATTTAAATCTTTTTTTTTTTTTCAGTTTGAGGTTTCTGACTGAGGTTTTGGACAAGCCCTGGGAGTGTCACTTGGGGTTACCTATCCTGTTCTTTTTATCATCATTCTGGTCTTTTGGTTCTGACATGCTGTTTAGGATGAACAGATGGATCACATCTGGGCATCAATGCCACTAAAAGAAACAGTGTGATGTAGTGGTTTGAGTGTTGGACCATGAATCTGGAGACAAGGGTTCAAATCCCTGCTCATCCATGTAGTAGTCTCCCTAGGGTTGGTGTCACCCGGTGCGGTAACTCATGGTGTCACCCCCCCCCCCCCCCCATTGACCTCCTCACATACCACACTCATATATAATCCTTAGTAATATATTTTCTACTAATTTACTCCAGTGGTGTCCCTCGGGTTGGTGTCACCTGGTGTGGTAAGTCATGGTGTCACCCCCCTTGACCTCCTCCCATTTCACACCATACAGAATTCTTGGAAACACTTTTTTGCACTAATGTTACTTGTAAATTCTAATTCCCTTATACCACTGTATTGTAACATAAGCCACTAGCAAAATTAAAATTATACCTTCAAATTACAATATCATGCACACAACCTAAATGTATTTATATATGCATAGTGAAGATGTGGTTAAAATTTGATGTTTTTAAAGAAAAAAAGAATTTAAAGAAATTATGTTTTTAAATTTGAAATTTTAATTTTTTAAAAAAATTCTTGGGCCTCTCATTTCTTCTCCCACTGAACTTTACCCAATTCCCACCATCTCTTAAAGCATTTTACAGGGAAGCAGATGAATGCCACAGTCCATTTCGGCCAAAAGGTGTCACCTGGTGTGGTCCGCACCCTCTAGTGATGCCACTGCAACCATGGAAACCCATTGGATGACCTTGGACAAGTCACTCTCAACTTCAGAGGAAAACAAAGGCAAACCCCCTCTGAACAAAACTTGCCAAGAAATTACAATGATAGGGTTGCAATATGTCAGAAATGACTTGAAGGCACAGAACAAAACAACAAGAGTTGCTGGCATGGATTGCAGCTATTAAACGTATAGAAAGAGGGTAAAAGAGAGAGCCATTGTGGTGTAGTGGTTTGAGCATTGGACTACAATCCTGGACCCCAGAGTTTGAATCTCTGCTTGGCCATGAAAACCCACTGTGTGATCCTGTGCGAGTTACACACTCTAAGCTTTGGGTTTCAAAAAGGCACCCCCCTGAACATTTCTAAAAATTTCTGTTGGGGAAGAAAGTTTCCCTTTTAGGTGAGCAGGGCTGTTTCCCTGTTAGTAGCTTGTCCTCCAATATTTCACAGATAAAAACTGGGACACATGTGGCCCAGCAACATTGGTCAGATTTGCAAAAGTTGTAAATGAGAAAGAAAACACAAGCTAAGAGAGACTGCAGCAATTTGTAATCTACATGAGAAGTTTTCTCCCTCTGTTGAGTTGAGTACAAAGTGTAGTTTGCAGCAATTGAAGTAAGCTGAGAACAAAGGGAGAAAGTGGGGGGAGGAGAGGGAAACTAAAAGCAAGTAAAAAAGTGAGGCAATAAAGGATTAATTGGGACTATTCCTGCCAAATTGGGACAGTTGGAGGGTATGTTGCATGGGCTACTTCACTAAATGCCCATACACTACATCTAAACAAAGACTTACAGCAAGACTGGTCTTGTAAGCCCAGATGGATGGATAGAGATATCCATCCATCCATCCATCCATCCACTCCAGCCAATGACAGACAATTAATTGCATTTAACTATATGCTGAATGCAAACATTGTCCTTTAGTTTTCTTTGTAGATATTGTAGGTATTGGTCTACTTTGGAAGTATAAAACTCAGTTCAGATATTTTTTCCCTTAATGTATAAATATATGTGTCCTTGATATGTGCCAAACCAACAGTGTAACATTTAGCCATTGCACCAAGTCAGGAAGTGCAACCTGCATGTTGTCCCCCAAGGCTGTTTTTTCTTGTCCTTAAGAGTCTGTAAGTAAAATATAGATACAGTTGGCCCTCCGTATCCATGGATGCTTTATCCATGGCTTCATCTATTCATGGTTTGAAAATGTTTTTTTTTAAAGATAAATTCCACAAAGCAATCCTTGATTTACCATTTTATATAAGGGACATCATTTTACTACATCACTGTATTTAATGGGACTTGAATATCTGTGGATTTTGGTAGCAACAGGGGATCCTGAAATTAAACCTCAGTGGATACCAAGGGCCCAGGTACTTGCAAATTAAAATAATATATATATATATATATATTAAAAGAAAATGCAGAGTGGGCCAGCAGAAACCTGTAAGCTTTTGGAATACAGCATGTCGATAGCAGTTCATTTTGAAAGAGGTGAAGAAAGTTGGGAACAGTTTTAAAGAAAGCCCTCCCAAATCAGGCAGACCATGTGAATCTACCAATTCACTCAGTTACAGCTGAGCAGTCAAGACACAAAAATATCAGTTCAGAACAAACAAGGAAAGGGGGGATTGGGGAGAGAGGGTATTGGCTTATTGAAGCCCCTGACAGTTTATAGTAAGTATCTTGGAGGGGAACATTAGGTGGTAAAGATGCCTACTGTGAAGTTAAAACACTAATGAATATATTTAAACATCTGGAGAAACATGTCTCCTCTGATAAAATATAGCTAGTTATTCAGATTGGAAGAATTAATAGGATTCAGCAGAATATCATTTTTGAGGGTCAAAACCTGAGACTATGCATATGGTGGCCCTTGTGATGTCCGAGAGACAGGGCAGGCCAGGCTTGGTAAATGAACTAGAACTGCTGATTGTGCAAATGGGCATGGGGGTAATCTGGGTAGCAGTGTCCAGAATGTGTGAATAAAACCTAGTTAGACAGATAATATGGCTACCAGAGCCAGAGGGGTAGCATTTTTTTCTTGGCCAAGCAGATGATGGAATGCACATGGTAGTTGTGTTAGTTCTGGCATTTCCTGCTAGGCTTCCCATCTACATAGTTTTATCCTACAGCATCTATGACAAATGATGAATCGTATAGGATTTGTATGGGTAAATAATAGGTACTGTCAGCTATATTTTAGAGCAGGAGTAGGCAACCTTTCCCCTTTAAGGGCCGAAGGACTTCAGCTCCCAGAATACCAGGAGCTATTGGCCAACATGGGATTATTGGCCAACATGGCTGAGGCTTCTGGGAGCTGAAGTCCCTCAGCCCTTAAAGGGGAAAGGTTGCCTACCCCTGTTTTAGAGGAAGGAACTGGCCAAACCACCTTTTCCATGCCTGTGAGATTGATGGTACCACCATAAGTTGATAGATGACTTGAAGGCACACACACTTATTCATGCTACTGCTGGGCACACTGGCACACTGCCAGCCAAGATGTTTCTTTTCCCCGAGGACTGTGTTGCTGCCACCTCATCTTGTATAATAAGGTTCATGGGTCACAGCACTTCTTATCTTGTTCCAGATGATGGCTCAGGCCCAGCCGCATGCACATCTCTTTCATTTTCCCCTCTCCCTATTTGTGACTTTTAGTGCACCAGTGTAGTAAAAATGCAACATACCTTTGTGCTGAGCCGAGAGCTGTGGTTCCAAATTGAAATGGGTGTAGATAGATGCTGAGGATGCAAAACCACATCACATAACAACAGTTAGACTTTCTTCACACCCAGTGCTGATTTGCTTTGAGATTTGCTTCCTTAATTGAAAACCTGGATAGATACAACAATTCCTTTAGATTTCTGCCAGTGCCCTAAGTCATGGCAACCTAAACAGTGTCACTAAACAGAATCCCAAATTTTGCAGGAAAATCATGAAAATCTTTGCCCTTTCATTGTTTCTTGCATGACAGATTTTGTATTTAAATCCAGATGATGGGTCAGTAAGTGCCAGTGATAAAGCATCTTCCCATGGTGATGTTGCCAAGGTCACATTAATGTGGTTTCATTGTCTTTAGAAAATGTTGAGGCTTCATTGAATTGGGAGCCACAGAGGAATATTGAGCAGGCTGCATATTCATTCATTCATTTGCAAATATTTATACTACTGCTTATATCCAAAATTTTCAAAGTTGCATACATCAATAAAAACTAAAATATGCACAGTGCACAGATATACAGAAAGCAATGCTCCAACTGAAGTCTAAGAAATAGATGACAGGACGGGCTAAACAGGGAAGCCTTGCTCAGAAAAAAAAAACATGTTTTTCACATGTGTTGAAAAATGTAAGGACAGATGGATCTTATAGAAGTTCTGATGTAAGACAATTTCACTTAGTAGATGCTACTACATTTAATCTGCACTGCATAACTTTTGAGCAGAGGTTAGGACCATGTGGGACTACCAAGAGGCTGCTTCTTTTTCAAGCTCTTTAAGAGAGAAGATATTTTCTTAGTTAACAAGATCACATGTTGTTTAGGTCTTTATAACATAACAATAATACCTTAAACCTTGCCCAGTAGTACATAGGCAAGTAATGCAATTTTTTTCAGGAGAGTTTATGTGCTGCCAGTAGGTTGCTCTTCTTAAAAGCTTTGCTAAAGCATTCTGCATTAGCTATAGTTTCCAGACTATCTTGCAAGGCTGTCCCATAAAGTCTGCCATGCAGTAATCCAGCCTTTAGATTATCATTTCTGTAGCCAAGCTATCGCCAAAATAACAGCCAAGCTTTGTCCACATTCTCAGGCTGCATCAGTTGAAAGTGATTCCACAGAACTGGGCTAGATGCCGCACTGGCCATAATAATAGCATCCAGGTTATTGTAGAAATGAGTGATTTGATTTTCAAAGTGCTTGGCAAAAAGTTCACAGCTTGCCTCTGAAAGATCTAGGCCTTCAGTGTTTACAGAATTGATCATCATGGAATGCAGGAACTAACAAATGTTTGTACAAGTATTCCTGTGAGTGTAAAATTTGTAGTCTGCCCAGTGACTTTACATGGGAAAGGTTGGTGACAAGAAGATAAAAGGAGAAAGCAAGAATTTGCCTATAGACAATTAATAATAATAATAATAATAATAATAATAATATTTATAGCCCACCCCTCTGCGCGGCAATCGGGGAGGGTTACAACATTTAAAACAAACAAAGTTAAAAACATTCCCACCTCCCATAATCCACCCTCCCAACCCCTTAAAACAGAATTAAACCAAGAAAGAATTAAAACATAACAATACAATTAAAACAACAGAATAGCAACAAGGGATCAGTTGTGCCAACAAGATAAAGATAAAGACCCATCTTCCTACAGCAGCTGTTATTCTGGGAAGGCCTGTCGGAAGAGATCCGTCTTTACTGCTTTTTTGAAAGCAGCAAGTGTAGTAGTGAGACGGATCTCATCCGGCAGGCCGTTCCAGAGTCTGGGAGCAGTAGCAGAGAAGGTCCTCTGGGAGGTCTGGGACAGCCTAGTTTTTATTGGCTGTAACAGATTCCTGCCAGAGGACTGCAGGGCGCGCGGGGGGGGGGATCATACGGGGAGAGGCGGTCCCTAAGATAAGATGGACCAGTGGCTCAAATAGTGATGATAGATGCTTCTTCTAGTGGCTGCTTCGGGTATACAGATTTTGGATTTGTTGGCAAAGCTACAACAAAGGTGACAAAAGAGTTTAATGAGTTTAAGTTTCTTAAGTGGCTGCAAGCAAGTCTATGACTAGACAAATTGTTACAACTGGTCATAAATGGGTGGTTGTACATACCCTCACAAAAATATGGCAGTTCTTTTCAAGATATCTGATGGGGGGGAGAGCAGCGCTTTTTTTGTCTCACTGTGCTAAGTTCCAATACCATCTCTGTGCTATCTGGAAAATCTGGCTATCTATGCAGCAGTGGATGTCCACCCATCAAAGTGACATATGTGAAGGATTCACCCACACCAACCTGCCCTCAGTTTGAGATTAGCAACAGAGATATTGCTTCCTTTACTGCCTTTGAGAGTTGGGCTGGTGACTATGAGGACAAGACCTTTTCTGCTGTAGTGTCTATGGTCCAAAACACACTGCAGAAATAATCCAGTTTGAGACTGCAGAGGTTATCACTTGGCTTTTTAAATTGGTTTACCTCTATCCAGCTTAATCTTAATTTGGGCGGCATCTTGATTTTATCAGATGCTTTTTGAGGCCAAATTTGCCACCTGAATACAGCCGGGGTGCATCCCCACTTCCAGGAGCGCTCCTCGCGGCTCTTTTTGGATCTGGAAGTTTTCTGGCTTAAGAAAAATGGCCGCGAGGAGTGGCTCTGGAAGCACGGATGGACCCAGACTGTATTCTGTCAGCAAATTTGGTGGCAATATGGCCAATAAGATCAGGATGCTGCCCAAATTAAGATTGTCAGATAGAGGTAAACTGATTTAAAAAGCCAAGAGATAATCTCCTACTTTATCTGCCCTGGCTCAATGCTAGGGAATTACGGGAACTGTAGTTTTGTGAAATTTAGCCTTCTCTGTCAGAGAGCTCTGGTGCCATAATAAACTACAATTCTCAAGATACCCTAGCACTGAGCCAGGGCAGTTAAAGCTGTCTTAAAGTGGTTAATTTCTGCTGTGTGTTTTGGACCTATATCTCTGAACTGTATTACCAATTGAAGAACATGAAACCTCTTTGCTACAGCATACCCCACAACATTTCCCAGATGAAACCCAGGACACATGTGGCCAAGCAATATCAGAGTGTGATCAAGATAACAAAACTTATTAATGAGGAAAAACAGACAAACTAGGAGATGCTACAGCATTTTGCTTTTGCCTGAGCCTACTGGGAAGGGCAAGATTCTATCCTCTCCTCTGTCTCTTGCTGAGTTAATTGAGTTTGTTTAAGTGTATTTGTGGTGGTATATCTGTCTCAATGTTTTCACTGGTTTGTATTGATACTAAGTTTATTGTTTTATTTTGTATTTCTTGTGACCTACCCTGAGAGGGCTTTGTATCCTAAATAGTCATGATAAATTAAAATATTTTAAATAAAATGATAATAAATCATGAATAAGATAAATGTGGGAACCCTGTTGACTTACATGTGGTCACTCTATTAGGCAAGGAATATCAAATAGTCTCTCTCTTGCTTGATGATTCTAGATACCATGCCATATTGGATAAATTCAGACTATGGTAAATTGAAAAAAAGGCATCAGAACGGCAATAATTGTAGTAATGGTATCATCCGCAGCATTTAATATTGCATCATAGTAGTGTTCACAGCATTTAATGTCGCATAGCATGGTGGGACAGAATTAATTTAATATTATCAAGAATCAAATGGAATAAAAATGTGTGTCCTATATTTGGGCTATTCTATGGATTAGAATTTTCAGTTTTTCTTGTTAGCATTTGCATATTCTTGATTGTTTTCATCAGACACATTAGTAGACAATAAGGTAAGTACACATGCAGAACTTTGATTACCATCAGGACTGCATTTTCAGGTGCAATTGACAATGAGTGCTTCTTGTATTGCTGTACCAAATCCTATCTTCTTTCCCAAGAATTATTCCTCTTGGCCAAACTCTGATCATATTTAACATAGAAAGATTGGATGTTGTTAGCTGATACGTGGCAAGAGAACACAAAAGGGCCTTTGTCTTTCTTTCCAGCCTCCCCCACCTCTAAGAAGCCAGCTTGTGTATTAAATATTTTCTCATTATTTCTGTTTTTGCAGCCAGTAACAAGTTTCAGAAATGATAGAATGGTTCACAGATCTGTCCATACATATTACAGTGTATAACAATCTGGACAGTCTTCTTTGCATGCGTACACACATACACACACAAAGCATAGTGCCAGTGACAGAGGAAGTATAGGAAAAAAGCTTTACATGATTAGAATTTTTACAGCAGCAGGATTCTCCCCTTTTTTCTAAATTCGAAATAATACAAAAAATAGCAGATTACTTTCATTATGTGGCTTCCTTTAAGTTTTCTTTTCTTGCTCCTGTTTTTCTTTTCATTATTCATATTTTCATGTAATGTTTTACTTTACCTGCTTTCTTTTATTTTCTGTGTTTGCTTTTCTGTTTCACAGCAGGTGGTAGCAATGACAGACTGTTGTTGTTGTTGTTGTGTACCTTCAAGTCACTTTCAACTTATAGCAACCCCAAGGCAAACCTCTCATAGGGTTTTCTTGGCAAGGTTTGTTCTCACAAACATAACAATGTGGATATGGAACTTGTTTACTAGTTGAAGACATTTAATTAAGAAATTATATGGGTTTTCAGAAAGTCAGTAGACTAGAGATGGTTAGTCTTAGGGGGGATGCAGACGGGCAGCTCTGGGCCACCCTGGGAAGTGGAGGATTGAGGCCGAGGCTGCCCCATGCCTTGGCCCCAATCCACCCATCTTCTGTGCCCCTTCTGGCACAGCGTATCAAGACGCTGTGCCGGAAGGATGTCCTGACGGCACACGCTGTGCATAATGGCACACGCCATGATGACATCTTCAGGGAGGGGTTGAGATGGCTGCTGTGCAGCTGCCTCTCCCCATCCCTTCCTCCTGGATGGCCCAAAGGGCTGTCTATAGAGGCCCATAATTAATAGATTTCGTGGCTTCCACCATCCATCTCCCCGTTACACCAGAATGGACAATTGTGGCTCTCCAGACATTCTTTAGGCCTATGACTCTTAGCAGATCTATCCAATGTAGTCAGTGGTGGAAGATTGTGGAGCTGTAGTCCAAAATCATATGGAGGGCTGCAGTTGCCCACCTCTGCTTTACCATATTGTACCACAGAAAAGAGAGGTACATGTTATAAGTGAATTGATTCACATGAGGCTAGAAAGGTGTCACAACATTCACTGGGCCCACAACATTCACTAGGGTTAGGGGCTCAGATCCCATTGAAAGTGGAAAAACAGTGGATTAAAAGAAAGTTTTTTTTTTTTTTTTTAAAGAAAACCTGAGAGAACACCTCTCTAGTAATTCTTAGGTTCTCCAGCACAAGTCTATGATCAACATATGCCAGAAGCTGGCCATAAAATTGTGCTGGAAGACCTATAAATGCCTAGAAAAGTGCCAGGAATCTCTAGATCCTCCAGCACAACCTCTGGTGAATGTTGACCACAGAGTTACACTGGACTACCTAGAGAATTTTAGAGAGAACATATTAATCAAATCATTGAATAATCAATGCCGCAAATGTCAAAGCTATATATGTGGAGGGCTGACTGTATAATCCTTCATCAAATTTGCTTCAGACTAGAAAGACTAACAGCTGGCATGAAAATTTCTTGTGCCATGGATTATTGGGCCTTTTATGGGTGGCATAACTATTGAAGTTGATGGCTGCAAGATAGAGGGCCTTGTCAGTGGTAGAATCACAGTTTTGAAATGATTCCCCAGATAATTTTAGCTGGTGCTCATGTTGTGATCATTGTACACCCCTCCCAGTTTGTATCTTTGGGGGGCCTAGGTATGTCTTCATGGTGCTTGTGGTTTGTTGACTTATTAGCATTTTACATTTTATTGTAATTATTTTAGTGAACTTGTATTTTTATTTCATTCCATTGTAAATTGCCCACATAAGTGTTTTAAAGAGCTAAAAAATAAATACTTGTGAGGAATAAATAAGTAAATAAAAATAGCATAAATATATGAATAAAAAAGTGTTGCTAGTCTTTGGATTTGGATGTTGTGGAGCAATGATGCACTAAGTATCATTTATGATGATGTCCAGATTTAATATATGATGAGGTCCAGATTGCCAACCTAGCAGTTCGAAAGCATGCAAATGCAAGTATATAAATAGGTACCACTTCAGTGGGAAGGTAAACAGATATACATGCTGGCCATATGATCACAGAGTAGTCTCTGACTCTGTAGTCAGTAGTCTACTGTAGATAGAGGTCACATCAGGGTAGCACTTTAATATGATAACTTACTGTATGTACTCATATATGTAGAAATGTTAGTCAAAAAGTTGACTAAAAAAAATGAGTTGGTTTATCCATGGGTCACTTGAAGTCTTACAAAGAAAGGAGAAATCCTCTGGTGAAAGGCAAGACTTTAATCTATACATGAAGCAACGACCACCACCCCCATCTCTGTCATCCATCCAGCATTTAGTGTGAGCACAAACGGTTATGCCTACTGAATTTTGTAAGTTCTTTGGCATTGTTTTACCTTTGACTTGTCCTTGGGTCATATTGCAATCCTTAATTTTGGCCCCCAAATCTGCCCTCGACTTATACATGAGATCAACTTATAGTCAAGTATATTCAGTAGGTTGTATAACATCAGTAGCTAAATGACAATCTGTAGGAACAATAAGAAAGTTTTTTTTCCAACCTGTGGCCAAGGCTTCAATGTACGGTGATCCTATGCATGAATGCCTCTATAATCCACAGTTGTCTTGCTCAGGTGTTGCAAATTCAGTACTATGGCTTTCTTGATGGAGTCAAACCACCTGTAATGATCTTCCTCTCTGGTCAAGGATGGAGTTACTAAACAATTGGCATAGTTTGAAGATCAACTCACACTTTCAGAACTGTGTTTCTCCTCAGTCTTGTCCCAAGTAACACTTCTCACCCCAGTATTTCTGCAGAAATTATAGTTACACACAGCATGCAGTTGTGAGGTTGTTTTTACTCCCCCCTCCACAATTTCTAGTAAGTAGATGTTCATTTAGGATTGCAGGTGATGGCTTTGGCAATCCTCAAATATTGATA
>JANUYF010000007.1:18837941-18877941 GCA_026167975.1 Phrynosoma blainvillii | reverse complement strand
AAACTGGAAGCTGATGCTCACATTATATGAGGAGGGAGGATTGTGTGTGTGTGTGTGTGTTCTTCCTTCCCTTTGCTGCAGCCCAACCTTAAAGTTTAGTCTTTATGTGCTGCTGTGAATGTTAGTGGAAAAAAAGCTATCAAAAGAATGGAAGAAATGTTGCTAAAGAGAGTTCTCTGCCATTATTCCTAGCTGTGCATTGTACTGGTTTTATTTTATTTTATTTTATTTTATTTTATTTTATTTTTTGGGTGGTGGTAGGATTTTGAAAGGGTTAAGTGGCCTTATTGTCAGAACAGAACATGAAGAAACAGAATGGTTCCCAACTGGCAAAGGGGTCAGACAAGGCTGCATCTTATTACCCTACATATATGCTGAACATACTGTAAGGAAAGCAGGCTTGGACACAGAAGGAGAAGGAGTGAAAACAGGAGGAAGGAATATCAACAATCTAAGATATGTAGATGACACCATAATACTGGCAGAAAACCTCATAGACCTGGATCACCTACGAAGGAAGATCCAAGAAGAAAGTGCAAAGGCAGGCTTAATGTTGAACAGAAAGAAAACAAAAATAATGATCACCGAGGACCTTCACAAGTTCTACCTAGACAATGAAGAAATAGAAATAGTAAAAGAATTCTCATACCTAGAATCAAAGATTGGTAGAAATGGGGACTTTAGTCAGGAAATCAGAAGTAGATTTAGAATGAGAAGGGCAGCTATGAAAGAATTAGAAAAGATTCTAAAATGCAAAGATATACAACTGAACACAAAAGTTAGAATTGTACAAGCCATTGTTTTCTCTATTACCATGTATTGATGTGAAAGCTGGACAGTTGAGAAAGATGATAGGAAGAAAATCAATTCATTTGCAAGAATGTGATGCTGGAAAATAGTGCTAAGGATCCCATGGACAGCCAAAAGGACAAACAAATGGACCTTAGAGCAAATCAAGCCAGAAATTTCCCTGGAAGCCAACGTGACAAAACTGAGGCTATTGTACTTTGGACACATCATGAGAAGACATGTCTCATTGAAAACCCCCCCAATAATGATAGGAAAGGTGGAGGGAAGCAGAAAGAGAGGAAGGCTGCATGCTGAATGGATGGACTCCATTAGAGATGTCACTGGAATGAGTTTTCAGGAACTAAGCAGAGCAGAGGAGGAGAGGGATTCTTGGAGATGTCTCATCTACAGGGTCACCATGAGGGAGATTGACTTGAGAGCAGTTAATAACAACAAAGTGAGCTTACACTTAGGGAAAGAATGAAACATATACAATTCCTTACCTCTCCATGTAGTGTGTTTTTGATAAGACTTGCCCCTCCACACCTCTAATTAGTAAAATAAAATTAAAAAAAAAATCAGAGATGCAGATGGAAGCTCTGTAGTTAATGCTAATGTGGTTTATCCCAGAGAATCTAATAATACCAAATGTTTGTTCACGCAACCTGCAGGTGTATCGATCACCCATAGCACTACTTGCTTTTGCAAGCTAAAATGAATGTGCCCCAATCAGGTAGTGAAAGAAGAATTTGTTGTAGTTTCCCCCCCTGAAAATCCTCTCTACATATCCTCCAAGCTCAGAAAACTTCAAACAATTTATCCTTTGCTGTAGACATAACAGCAATATGAACTGTAGTCATGCACTGCAGAAACTGTTAAGGAAGAGTTATAATAATCAAGATGGGAGGTTATGATAACAGGCAAATGTTGGCAGTCTGTGTAGAGGAAGAAAGGACTGGGCCTTGAAAAGGTTCTCTGAGTGGAGGGAGGGTCAATGTGTAATATGGATTAGAAGACTGGCTATGAGAGAAAGGGGAAGAAGCCATTTGGATGGAAGAAAAGGGACTTGATTGCCAACGATAGCAAAGAAGCTTGGAGAAGAAAAGGAACTCTGAGGGAAAAGAGCAAAGTGAAAAATTTACAGCACAATCCTGTATGTGAAAAGTAAGACCTGTTGGACTCAACGGAGCTTGTGGGTATAAGATTGCAGACCTAAAGTGTACAAGATGAAT
Source organism: Phrynosoma blainvillii (assembly GCA_026167975.1). Classification (NCBI taxonomy): domain Eukaryota; kingdom Metazoa; phylum Chordata; class Lepidosauria; order Squamata; family Phrynosomatidae; genus Phrynosoma; species Phrynosoma blainvillii. The sequence continues at coordinate 18,875,920 of JANUYF010000007.1, read as the reverse complement.
GAGTTATTCCATATAAAGTTCCATAGGCAGCCATTAGTAATAGGATTCTTCGAACAGAGCTATAAAACTAGAATTCCAAAACTAAATCTGAAATAAATAAGCTTATTTTATGTGGCTACATAGAATAGGACACAAAGCAATGGGTGCAAGCTACAGGAAAAACGATTCCACCTCAACAATAGAATCATAGAATCATAGAATCAGAGAATCAGAGTTGAAAGAGACCACAAGGGCCATCCAGTCCAACTCCCTGCCATGCAGGAACTCCCAATCAAAGCTTCTTGACAGTAAGACCTATTCGATAATGGAAGACACTACCTTGGAGTGCAGTGGATTCTCCTTTGGAGGTTTTTAAACAGAGGCTGGATGGCCATCTGTTGGGGGTGCTTTGATTCAGTGTTTCTGCATGGCAGGGGGGCTAGACTGGATGATCCTTGTAGACTCTTCCAACTTTGATTCTATGATTCTCTCCTTACTGCTAAAATCTGTACCTCTTGAATTTGTCCAGTTCAAATTGAGAATTTCATTCAATACATTTTTGATACTTTATCAGATAATATTTTGAACTTATTAGAATATATAATTGCTTCAGAAATCTGAAGAAAATTTAATTAGGAGAAAGCAAAACTCTGAAGCAGAGACTGCCAAAAAAGACAAAATGGATCCAGGAGCAAATCAAACTTAAACTGTCCTTAAACCAAAATGCCTAAATTGAGGTTATTGTTCTTTGGACCCATCATGAGATAACATGAGCATGATAAGGTGGGATAAAGATTTTACAAATAATGACTCTTGACAAAGATTTTAAAAAGAAGAACTTTTGAAGTTTTGACCTTTGGGAATATTTATGTAAAAGAGTTTATCACAGCTTTCAGATCTGAAAAAAAGCTTCTAAGGCAGCTTATATGATGTAAAATAAAATAAAATGATGCCATATAATTCAGAGACGTAGCCATGTTAGTCTGGAATATCAGTGTACAAAGAGAAGGTGATACGCCTTTGAGACTGGGTTCACAAAATAGGAAAAATCAAACTATGATTTCTTAACTTGTTCCTGCTGTAAGGTGAAATAATCAAGCCATGTACCTCAGCATGTCCATGGTAAACTAGACTTTCTGTATTTCCCTAGTTCAATTTTGCCCATTATCTGAGAAGCAGATATGCCAAAAGCACTGAATTAATCCTACTCCTCCAAGATCCATTCCTAATTATGTGCAAGTCAGCTCACTTTGAGAATGTCATCATTTATAAATATTTTGTATTTCCTTATTTGAGGGGGGTATTTTAAATTACTCCCACCTCTCAAAAGTAGGCATTTGGAATAAGCATCCAAAGCAATACTTGGACAGGACAAGGATGGTGACATCGCGTCCTGTCATCTGATATTCTTGCCCCAATTGCATGATTGTGATGGGAGCATCCTGCTTTTCTCCTGTCACTTTCAGGCGTCTGATAATCTCCCAACTGTGCAAAAGAAGTTGTAGCATAATCAAATGCATTGCTCACCTGTACCCCAGCCAGCTGATTGCTTTCTGCCAGGCAAGACCCAGAAAGAGCTGCTGGGGGGCAGATAGGTGGGCAAGCGAGACAGCAGGGGGAGGGACAGAGGGTGCAGCTTCTTCTTTGGGCTTCCCTGCTGCTGTGCTTCCCTCGGTGGAGAGAGCCAGGGCAGTGGGGAAGCTGGAAGGTGTGTGCGTCCAATGCCCGTCCATCCCATCTGCATTGTACTCCCCCATAACCAGTGGGGAGGCTGACTGGGAGAGCCTGATGAGTTTAACCCTCTCCCCTTGTCATACCGGTATCATAGTCCAGATTAAGAGTTCTACTTTTGTTATTTATGATAGCTAATTTAATGAACTGTATCACAAAAATGTGTCACTTGTACTTTCCTCTTCTATGAAACATTGAATATGAAGATTATTGCACACCAAATTGCTGCTGGGATAGATGTGCATTGTAATCATCACCAATGGTACTTATTGCACTGCCTCATAGCCGGGCAGTAGATAGCCCATATCCAACCTGGGTTTTTCCTGCACTTTTTTCAAGAACACAAGCTGCAGGAGAAGCCTGGGTTGGATATGGGCTGCCTACTGCCCACGCACAGGGTAGTGTGATAAGAGCCATCAGTGATGGTTACAGTGCATGTCTACCCAAGAGGGGAAATTGGTGTGCAATAATCTCCAACCTTAAAAACAAACAAATATGTGTAGGATCCAATAGAGTACTTCCTCTAGATTATGCTGCTTCTGCTGGAATCAATGATTCCCTTTGATCAGGAAGATGGGGAAATGCTCTGGAGTAGGGTTTGGAGGACAAAACAGAATCAGAAGGGAAGAAAATCCCAAATCATTTAACACTGGGTGAGCAATTTGCTGCCTGATCTTGGTTTCCTTTTGGTTAGATCTTCCCTTCAAAGATATTGAAATAGGAGCACTAATTCCTTAAATGTTAGAAAACCTTATTATATGTAGGCAGTCTTCACAGGTCATTCTAGTTTCCCTTATAAATATAAAACATTAGTGATGTTATATAACACTTGTGAATGCCGTGGTACTAATTTGTTGTACTTGTTTGAGTTTACCTTATTGAAAATTAGCCCTAGCTGGACTCTAGCCTGTTGTGACACTAAAACATTCACCCTTATTCAAGTAATAAAAATAAATGCAGAAATGTGTTTTTGAGAATAGCTTTGAATTTTGTCCCAGCATTCAGGATGAAGGTTTTAATTAAAATAAGTGGGTTTTAAAATAAGTAGGCTTGTCTATGAACAAAAGAGATGGCAAACTTCATAAAACATTAGGGGTTTTTAATGATCAAATGTCTTTCTTTTCTTTGATTCATCAACATTTGGTCATCTTGAAAAATGATTCGTATGAGCACGCTTCCCTTTATACATTTTACCTTCCTTGTTTTTCTATTGTCTTCACATGTATATTGATGCCCATCTGCTCCTAATGAAAAATACCTACATTTACTGCAGACACACAAGTGTACCTTGGGATAAATGTATTATTTATAAAGACCCATCATCACACCCACCCCTCACAGTTACATTTTATGCTTCGTGTTGCTGTACTCCTGTGTCTTGTTGGCAATGCAATTAGTTGCACCATGGGAAGCTACCAGGTTCAAAGCCAGCCATGTAAAATCTATTTCACCCCTTATTAATATGTGGGCCTTTAAAATAAAATAAAATAAAATAAAATAAAATAAAATAAAATAAAATAAAATAAAAGCCACCCCGGCACCCCTTTGCAAATAATGTAGCACTGCTCTTGAAAAGGAAAGGCATATGTGATAGCAACTTGGCTGTTGTGTCCTGTCTTTTATAATTAATTATATTTGTATAAACACATGCAAAATACATATGTCCTCAATCAGAAGTTTGGTTTTAAATGTGCAGTCATAGGTCTTCAAGATAGAAATATTTACCATGATGCTAGAACTGGAATTTTAAACATTGGTACTCAGAAATAAAGTGACCAATTTTACTTTCTAACTTTTCACAGAATCATGTAAAATGATAGGATTATGCAATTGAAAAGAATCAAAATTTCAACCAGTTTAACTCCCTGCTGAAAGTAAGGACTGGCAATTCCTAACAAAATAAGTGACACAATTTAGACCATAAATGCTTCTCAAGGAGTGGTCATGCTTACAAAAGCTTTAGATATGTATCCCTCTGGCCTCAATATACTTAGATCTCTGATGCTTAAATGTTTGACTACACAGGCCTTTGATCTGGTCAACCATAAATATATCCTCCAACATTTCACCAATGAAAACTGGGGCATCTGTTGTCATGCTGCATTAGAATATGATCAAGATGGCAAAAGTTATTAATATGGAAGAATAGTAATCAAGGAGATGCTACAGTGGTTTGCTTTTGCCTACTGGGAATGACACAACTGTCCCCTTCCCTCCTCTTCACCCTGCTGAGTTATAATTGCATAGTTTTGCACCTTGAACTCAGTTTGCACAAATTGAGGTAAACTGAGGATGAAAGGGGAAAGTGGGAGAAGGAGAGAGAAACTGAGACATTTTAAAAGTAGCTAAAAAAGTGAGATGACAGAGGATTAATCTAGATTGTCCCTGCCAAATTGGGACAGTTGGTGTGTATGCATAAGGTCTTCTCATATGTTCTCAATATCTTTTATTCACCGACTCACATTTCTGAAATCATTTATATGATTGTTGTAGTGTCTTAATGGAAAACTTTAAATCGGGGTAGGCAACCTTTTTGAGCCAGGGGACGGGTTGCTGTCCCTCAGACAACTGGGGGGGCTGAAGCACCAAAAATAAATAAATAAATAAATATTTTTTTTTTAACAATAAAAAAATAAAAAAATGCATGCACACTATCTCAGCCCCAGAAAAGCCATGGCAAACCCCTGTGGAGATTTTGCCAAGAAAACCCCAAGAACAAGTAATAACAACAATAATTAATATCATCATGGTGGGCGGTGGGGGGCGGTGGGGGGCGGTGGCGGTGGCAGCAGGACCGGCCTGGGGCTGGTCCAAAGGCCTTGGGGGGACCGCATCCAGCCCCTGGGCCTTAGGTTGCCTATCCATGCTTTAAATTGACTTGAAGGTCTCAGTTTATCTGGCCATTTAATTTTAAAAAATCAGTGTGCATTTATCATATTTTTGTGAATGGCTCTACTGACTGACACATCACACATGCCTACAAGTTACCCATCACTATACGGTGACTTCATAGAATTTTCTTTGGCAAAGAACTCTCAGAGGTGGTTTTCCACTTCTTTCCTCTGAAATATAACCTATATCAGCTGATGACAGTGATGCAAGTGTACGTAATTTACCTAGCAGTTCAGTTAAGGTGAGTAACTTGCCAAACCCATCAATCTGCTCTGGGTAAGGTAGAAGGTTTGGTAAATCTTTTGTATTTAATTGCCAGGCTTTTGTAATCTGTGCTTTATGGATGGACATAAAGGATCCTGACAGATCATAGATGCTATGGTAGAATCAAGAGCTGAACAGAAACAGAAGCAATTTGAAAGACCAACTGAGAATGATAAAATGGGGTAAAGATTTTACAAAGAATTAAAACTTTTGAAATTTCGACCTTTGGGAATATTTATCTAAAACACTTTATCAAACCTTTCAGATTTTTAAAAAGCCTCTAAGGCAGCTTATAGGATTTAAAATAAAATAAAATAATGCAAGATAAATACAAAAGTACAAACAATAAATGTGAAGAACATACAGGACAATGGTTAGCATCCTGTTTGTCGGTCCCAACTAGAGTAGCCTTTTGGCTGAAGAGCAGGGTATAAATACTTCATAATAATAAAATAATAATAGAGTACACTCATTCAGTGAATTGCTGACTGTTGAGTCAACACATAAATAAATCACATTAATCAAATGGGTCTGCTCTAGCCCGGACACAGAACAGGCTTTAAGCCCAAAATGGAGGAAGCTAAACCAACTAAACAAGTGTCAGAAAAGTAAATGGAAAGTTCTTCTGAATGTTTAATGGCCATTATGTTTTGCACAAAGAAAGCTACCCCAGAAACCACTGTGGAGATTCCTCTCCAAGAAGAGATTTAGGCTTTTTCTGATGTGCCAAAAGATCTGTTTTCCCTCCGTTCTGGCATCATCCTGTTTGGATGAAGCAAGATCCAAACCCTGGTTCTGACATGAGCAGTCCAGACAATGTTCAGCACATTCTGCACCAGAACCAGGCTGTATTGCCCCCCCTGCCTTTAGGGAGCCCTGGTTAAATGCTGGTACTGCAGCCAAAACATTATGAGTTTTATCCTGCAGGGCTCCAGGTTGACTCAGCCTTCCATCCTTTTGTAGGTCAGTAAAATTACTATCCAGCCTGTTGGGGGCAATTGGCTAAGACATTGTAAATCACTTATAGAGTGCTTAGCACTGTAAAGTGGTATAGAAATAGAAATTTAAGTGCTGTTGCTATTGCTATTGCTATAGACACATTTTAAAATTTACCTTTACTTTGGATATTCTGTGAAGGTCTGGAAACCTCCATTTGCTCACCACTGCATGGGCATCCCACTGAGCTGCCCAGTGCATCTGGCGCTGCTGCTGGCCACTTATTCTGAGGTCAGAAGAAGGCTCCTGGTCATGTGACTGTTGCTGGGCACATCATTTTGACCTCAGAAATGACAGTGGATATGCTGGGTGGCTCAAGGGGATGCCCATAGAGACAGTTGTGGTGGTGTGAGAATTGAGTGCTAGGTAACAGGGTGAGACTGGGGCAGCTATGGGACCAGGACACTTTGGGCCTCAGAGTATCCTGGCCAAGGCAGACAAGGCCATAGACCAATGAGGAAGGAAGGCGAAGACTCATTGAAACCAGAGCTGCACTTAAGGAATTAAATATAGTTGGAAATGAAAAATAAACTTTTTAAAAGTTAGTCTCCCTCCTTCCCTTTTGCCCAAATGAAGGGGGCTGCTGTTGCTATCAGAAAGTGAAGGAGTGTTGAGTGCATGTGTGTGTGTCTATGTTGGGTTGTTTTGCTAATCTGTTCACTCTAAACAATGGTACAGGATGTGTACTTCAATCTGGATGTGGTGGTAGCAGCATCTGCTTTATCTGTGATGACAGAGAGGAGGGTCTCTCCAGAAGATCTTAGAGCTCTAATGGGCTCATAAAGGGAGATGTGATCCTTCAAATAGCCTGGAACCAAACCATATAGGACTTATAGGTCAAAACCAGAACTATGAATGTTCAGCTGAGTGTAAGGCAGGGGAAGTCCAGGCAAGATAGTCCACTCAGAATTATGATGGTCAGAGATGGAAACCTGAGAGCATTTCCCTGTATTTTTCAATGGAATAATAGCAGCAGATATGATAATAGGTTATTAATGTTCCTTCTGGACTACAGTAACAATAATAAGTAATGATCTCTATTTGGAGGAATGAGTAAAGTAACAAGTTACATTCTGATCATACTGAGCTGTTGTTTGCATAGAAGATATTAGCTCACAGCTGAGTAGAGGTACAGGACTTTACTGTAAGCAGCATTTTCCTACTACTACATATCTAACTACCATTTTTCTTCTAATTTTGTCTCCTGTAAATAAACAAGAACTCAGTCTTACATGAGACTGTCAATGTTGTGCAAGTGAAAGTGAGCACTTGACGTTTTTTAGTGTCTTACATTTACTGAAACAATCAGAGCTCAAAGAAATCTGATGGTTTCTGAAAGCTCAGTGTTCAATAGCCCTCAACATTTCCAATTTCTTCCTTATGGCACATAAGGTGCATGCTAGCCAACTGAACAAAGCCTAGTGGAAGGAAAGCTTGTGAAGGGCCTCTTAATACACATGCTTAAGATGGAGAGAAAATGCTCCTGAATTGTAAAGTTTTTGTTTCAGTCTTTCACATTTTTTTTTTTAGAAAGTGGACAGGGTTGATGATGATATGGGAGTGATGAAATTATTTGAAGGAGAAATACTTTTGCAGTTTTGGGTAGGGATGTAATTTTCACGTGTGTTTATTGGTAAGTCAGTTATCTTTTTTTTGCAGGAGCATTTTCACTTTGGTATACCTATATATTTTAAATGTGCTTTCTCCCAAAATACACATTTCTAGATATTTTATTTCAACAAGTACATTTTAATACACAGAGTATATCTTAAGATTCACTGTGTTTGAGCCAAAAATTGTGTTGTAAAATTTGGAATGTATAAGGTCTGATGGATGACTAAAATGTCAATCTGCACATTTGTCTTGGAGCTTCAAAGCAGGTCAGTTTGCATCAGAATTTTCAAGGATAAAATACCTCAAGATTCCTTAGTTTGTGACTCCTATGTTTGCCTTTTCCCCAAGACAACGTATCTTAGAAGAAAATTCAATTTTAATCTGTGTTCGAAAGCAGGAAGTAAAATGAGGGTAGGAATATCATAGAGTCTTTGTTTTGGCTGGAAAAAATGGAAAAGAACAGTTAGGCATTATGTAATAAATATGTTGCCTGTGGCAGTAGGAAGATTCTCTCTTCTACCGGAGGGGTGAAAAAAACTTAAGTCCTCCTAAGGCATAGTCTTCAGGAAGCATTGTCCCCTGACTTTTGTCTATGCAGCAAAAATTTGTAACAAAAATGCCAAAAAAATGACTTTTTACTCTTTTTAATGGTGAGGCATGTGCTGCCATTTGGGAGAATAGGGCAGGGCCAGCTACAGATGCTCAAATCCATGGATGGTGAGCTCACGGTTGGAGGGACTGATTTTATTTAAAGACAATGCATATAGTAACAGTATAAACATAAAAAGTTAAAAAACACAACAGTTAAAACAATTGATAAACACATTAAAAATAAAAATATTAAAAATCAATATAGAAACCTTAAAAACAGTGCTGCACAGCATTAAAATCCCATCCAAAAACCTGACAGCATTAAAATGTCTTAACTTAATGACAGTGAGAGAGCAAGGATGGGACAATTGTGGTCTCTCTATGGAGGGAGTTCCAAAGTCTGGAAGCAGCCACTAAGAAAGACCTTTCCCTTGTTCCCAACAAACAAGCCTGAGAAGGTACTAGGACAGAGGGAAGGACCTCTCCAGAAGAGCTTAGAGCAGGGGTAGGCAACCTTTCCCCTTTAAGGGCTGAGGGACTTCAGCTCCCAGAATCCCAGGAGCTATTGGCCAACATGGGACTATTGGCCAACATGGCTGAGGCTTCTGGGAGCTGAAGTCCCTTGGCCCTTAAAGGAGAAAGGTTGCCTACCCCTGGCTTAGAGCTTGAATGGGCACATAAAGGGAGATATTCTCCTTCAGATAGCCTAGACCCAAGCTGTATAGGGCTTTATAGGTCAAAAACAGATGTTTTAATTGTACTGGGAAATATACTGGCATCCAACAGGACTGTTGCAATAAGGGAGTTGTGTGCTGCCTACAACCAGCCCTACTTAACATTTCTGTGGGCTAATTGAAGTTTCTGAGCACTTTTCAGATGCAGTTCCATGTAGAGTGCATTGCAGTAATTCAAATTGGATGTAACCAAGGCATGATCTTACTATAGTCGGATCTGATTTCTCCAGGAATGGGTGCAGTTGGTGCAGAAGCTTCAATTGTGCAAATGCACTCCTGGTCACTGCTGAAACCTGGGCTTCCAGGCTCATGGCTGAATCCAAGAGTACCCCCAAACTGCAAACCTGAGTTTTCATGGTGAATTTAACTCCATCTAACAAAGGCTGAATCCCCATTCTCAGATCTGTTTCCGGACTGATCTTTCTTGTCTAGATTAAGCTTCAGTTTGTTTGTGCTCATCCACTCCATTACAGGCACCAGTTAGGTACAGGAACAGTTTATTTGGAACTAGATGGAAAAGAGTAATACAACTGAGTGTCATGAGCATACTGGTAACACCTGATCTCCAAGCTCCCAGAAATTTCATGTATATATTAAATAACACAGGGGGTAAAAGAGAACCCTGAGGGACCCAAAGACCAATGACCAAGGAGTTGAACTGGAATCTCCCAACACTATGCTCTGAGAGCACCCCTCCAGGAAAGAACAGAGGCATTGCCTTCTGTAGTAACCATGAGTTTTTCTTAAATAGTATCTGGCCACACTCATGCTGCAGGGCACATTTGGGACCTTGCTGTCTGTGCTAGATGGGATGATGGTAATGGATGGGATGATGGAAAAGTTGACAGTTCATCATCTGGTGAGATTTAGAGTCACTGGGACGCAGAATGTCTGGAGGCTGGTTAGAGAATCGATTATGAGAATCTGCCTTAGGAGGCTGGTGGATCTCAATGGTGACTTTCCTGTCCACACAGCAGAAAATTCTGTCAGTGGCCGGGTTGATCTTTTGAATGAGAGTGGTTGTGATTGCTCCTGAGTGTCCCCTCTTGTAGACTGCAGCCAAACCACTCTGGCAGTGATGAAATAGGTGAGACTTTAATTACAGCAACATTGATAGAAAACTTGAAACAAGTCTTACTGTCATGACACTTATTAAACATGGATTAGAACCTCTTTAAAGGCCTACTTCATGTAAGTGCGAGCAGCAATCATTATTCTCTACCACCACTGTGTTTGCAAAACAAACAGTGCAGTGAGCTTTTTTGAGTGATCATGTGCTTATTACTCTGTGGCCCATGATAAGAGAATGTAGACCACTTGACAGTTTGCTGTGAAGAATTTGCACAGCACTTTGCAGATAAAATTGCTCAGATCTTTTATGACTTGGGCACTATAGTTGATACAGTTCCAGAAGATATCATTTTGGTCACTGCATACTTTTCTGTTCATAAAGCTTGAAGATCTAGACATGGTGAGAGTCATCAGGTGTGCAGTAGACTATTGCTCTTTCTGGCTCTTAAGAAGGGTCACGAGAACACTTGCCAAGTGGTTGAAGGGACAGGACAATGCCTTTTCACAGCAAGGCAGGGTCCCAACATGGCTAAAAGAAGCAGTTGTAAGAGCTTTATTTTTATTTTTTGTTTTTAAAGAGCCTTCCCTGAATCCCATGATACTAAATAATTATTGCAGTGTCTGGTGGCTTCTTAGCTCTAGGAGTTCCTGGATGAGAGGGATTATCTTCATCCATTCAATCTGTTTTCAGGCCTGCTTATGGGATGGAGACACTTTTTGACTCTAGAATTCCTTAGGAATGACCTGTTCTTACTGTCTTTCCAATTGCTAAGACTTACAAAATATAAAAATAAAAATAAAATTATTCCCCCAGGCCTTTGTGAACTGTTTTTAAAGAAAGAGCTTTAACAGGGGTCTATACTGATTTATGTTCTAAATTGGTTTTAATGTTATTGATACTTTAATTATTTTTTAGTTATGATCTTTTGTATGTTTTTATTTATCCTGTATTTTTAATACAATCCCAGTTCTAGGGAAGGGCATGATATAAATAAAGATGATGACAACAACAACAATACATATCATGCCCTCACTGAACATTGCTATTGAAAGTTGTTGCTTGTTATGACACCCACCTGTTTCTTTAAATAAGTAGCACCCAAACATGTTATTTATTTAAGATGCATTTACACAATAGAAATAATGCAGGTTGACAACTCTTTCACTGTCATGGCCCCATCCTACAGAATTCTGGGATTGGTAATTTTGTGAGGCATCAACACTTTTGGCAGAGAAGGCTAAAGCATTGTAAATCAACGAATCCAAGGATTCCATAGGCTGGAGCTACAGCACTTAAAGTAATTTGAATGCCTACTTTGGGGTCAGGTGAGGGGTTGAGCATATGGAGATGAAATCCTGTTCACACATGCTTAGAAGTTCATTCTCTTGTCCTGTCTGATCAGAATGGGCAGTGTATCCAGTTCAGGATTTGAAAATTTCCTTATACATACAACTTCCACATGCAACATGGAGCTGGTAGCTGGAAGTGAAAATCCACTGTTACTTTCCCATGTCCTAGTATAAACAGTTCTCCTGCTTATCCAAACTTTGCTTATCCAAATATGTTGGAAGTGAACTGGCGTGTAGAACTATAGCGTGTGTGCCAAGGTATTGGGCTGATAGTTACTCATGATGTAAGAAGTCAAGAAAGGCATGATTCATTACCAGTTTGGATGGAACTAAGCTAGACTAAAATAATGATGTACCTAAACCAGAATGGATATTAAAATATGAAGATGTTGGACATGAATAACTTATAATCCATCAAGGCATTTCTAGCCAACCAGGCATTTATAGAACTCCAACAGGGACTCAGTAAACTACTTTTTCTCTCTATCAGCATGATACTGTTGAAATTGGCATGTCAGATACTAGTAAGACCTCAAGACCTAGCTGGTAGACTATTAAGCTTTTTGCATCAGTACCTGTAACGTTCCCACTGAGTCCCTGGAATGTAACGATATGGGAACAGATGTTACCACGTTAGACTATTGATAATGCGATAGTAACATTATGAGAACACATGTTATCTCACAGCATTTAGTATTGTACTGGTACCAGCACTAAAGTAGTTCCTCAGCCATCCCTCACTGACGCATGCTTACTGTTGTGAAAACCCCTATGTCTGCATTGGAAATAATGCAGAGGTTCAGGTAGCAAGCATTCTTTGTTTTTTTCTCGTAAACACAACACAATTCAATCTACAAAAATAATAATAAAAAATTACCTGTGGCATCTTCCTTGTGTCAACACCGGAAGAGTTGAGTTGAGTTTGTGGACATTCTAGGGTGGGAGGGGAGGAGGTTGTCTTAGTCAATTAGAACACAAGGACAGATTGCGACAGGGTAGGATTATTGCACACACATAATCTGGAATGGTCTGTAAGTGTTCTTGCTGGCTGAGGACATATTTTTACAGTTTTCCTGTTGGAACAGGCTAGGGACTGTCAGAGCATGGAACGGCAACTCGATGAGGATCATACCATGCAATTAAATCCATTCTGTTCACATTACATACCCATTACATTATGAGAACACAGTGCGATGAGCTTATATGTTTGGCTTTGCATGGATTTAGTATTATTTTAATGTAAGCTCTTCCTCTGTGTGGAATAGAGTTCTCAGTGTGATCGTATGTTGGAATGAACTTTGAGCTATAGTTGGTCCCCCATACTCATGGGAGTTGGGTGTGAAAGTGGAAAAACCATGACTATAAATAAATATAAATAAAAATTGCAAATGCTATTTTTTTTTTTACTTGAGAGAAGACTTCTGTAGGAATCTCTAGGTCTTCCATTGTGACTCTATGGTCAACTTCTGCCAGAAGTTCTACAGAGAACAAATTAATCAAATGTACAAATCATCAAATCTGCAAAAAGGAAACCAGTTAATGTGTGTGTGAGGGGGTTACTGAACTTTGGGTTATGGCTTTTGGATGGGTGATAGGTGTAAAAATCATGTGGAACAGGCAGGTTATGGAGGAATGGGGACATAGCCATGTTAGTATTGCATTGTGAAGTCGTAGGCTTTTATGGCCGGCATCCATAGTTTTTTGTGGGTTTTTCGGGCTGTGTGGCCATGTTCTAGAAGAGTTTCTTTCTGACGTTTCGCCAGCATCTGTGGCTGGCGAAACGTCAGAAAGAAACTCTTCTAGGACATGGCCACACAGCCCAAAAAACCCACAAAAAATTTAGTATTGCATTATCTGTCAGCATATACTGGGAAGTTCATACAAGCAATTTATGATTTGGACATGTATTTCCTAAGTAAGTATTCACTCATTTTGGTCCAATCTGCATTGCTGAAATAATGCAGTTTGACATTCCTTTGAATGCCATGGCTGCATCCCACAGAATCCTGGAATTTATAGTTTGTTGTTGCACCAGAGCTTTCTGACAGAGAAGGCTAAATATCACACAAAACTAAAATCCCAAATTCCATAGCATTGAGTCATGGCAGTTAAACCAGTGTCAAACTGAATGATTTCTGCAGTGCAGATGCATCCTTAGTCTAGTTCAAGGGTTGGTTTTTTATTATTTATTGTTGTCTTTGTCACACATACAGATGTATCTAAAATGACCCTTGCAGTGCATTAATATGTAAGAGTTAAATCAGGCCCCTGGAGTCAGTATGCCAAACCTTTGACTCTAACTTCAACTTTTTACTGCCCAGTTCCAACTCCAATTCTTTCATGAATGGCAAATGCATATTAATTAATAATAACAGATTTCCTGTAGTAAAATGGTAGCATAAGACATTTTATCACCGTCATGTGGCTCATCAGACTACTTAGATTGACAGACCATAAAATATATTTGATTAAAATTTATGAACAAGCAAACTTTTCTAAAATTGTATGAAAGTAAATATGCAACATACTAGGCATTTAATGTTATAAGCTTTTATTTTTTGGACTTGGCACATTTCTACTGCTTCCAGCACTTCCTGAAATAGTTTCAGACTCTGACTCCAATTCCATGACTCAAATTTTGGCTCCGCAGTCCTGAGTTATCTGTGCATATACAAAAGTTAATTTTAGGAGTTTAAATGTACACATCCCTTAGTCATATTCTGAATAATGTGCAGAGTCGCAAACAAACAAGGGAAGCATTATGCAAGCCAACGAACAACATGTACTATATATTATCATCATTTTATTTTAATTTTATCTGCTGCAAAGTTTTGAATGGTTTGCCTGGGAACTTGAGGCAGTGCCTGCATGAGATAAATAACACATGAATCCCCCACCATCCTCATGGTGATCAATCCAGATGAGGACCCATTCTCAGATTCTGGAGCAAGCTGTCCTGATGATGTATGGCCAATTCAGCACCAAGGCCATGGTATACCACTCTTGAAACATATTTTCAAAACTCACCTTTTGCTCCATATTTTCCAAGAAAATCCAGAGCCCTCCAGAGCGATGCTGGGTGGCTGTTTCCAATGTGTTCCACTAGTACCACTTGGTCCCTAGGAGATCAGTATGAGGTGTCCAGCCATATGATAGATGTTGGGTGACTCACTTTTGGCCTCAGAAGTAGTGACTTGTTCAGTCTTTGGGCAGGTTTGGGGCCAGAATACCCCAGGCTGCTCCAGAGTATTCTGGCCCATGCAAGCATAGCATTGGTCTGATCATCTGAAAATAGGTTTTGTACCACCAGCAGCAGACAGAATGCTTTTATATATTGAAAACAATACATACTAAGGAAGGAGGTTTATACGCAATACCATATCATGTTAAGTGTGTCAGCAACTGGTGCTGTTCTTGAGGTTGAAGTCCATGTAGGGTTGTCCTTGTCCTGGAATGCATTATGGGAGACACCTTATGTATGAACATTGAGAGCATGCTTTTGAATGTATATACTACTTCTATTAAAAGATTGTCATTACATTTAATAAGAAATAGTCCCCCCCCACAGGATAATACCTTGCATACAGAATTTCAAAGCATCTGTAATATTAATTTGTTGAAGGAGGATCAATTAGCCAATTATATGTTTGTGTAACCTCCCCCATCACATCCATATATTTCTCCCCATGTCCAATACATGCACATTCATTTAATGAATGGAGGGTAATTTGCACCCTAGTAGCTACGGGCATAGGAAGGAGAGGGGCAGAAAAAGAGGCTGAGACAATTAGAGATGACCACAACTTTATTGATTACAGCTTAGTATGGTTTGATGCATTATAAAGTGCATGTCAGTCAATGGTCTTAACATTCTGCTGGAAAATCATTTGGGTCCCACCACATTCTTAGCTGCAATCTTCACCCCATAGACCTGGAAGTGAGGCTAATGTGCCAGGACTTGAGCTGGCCAGTTGCCTATGGGCCTCACTTGCTAGGACTCCAATTTGAGAGCAGATAGGACTTTTAGGTCTTTCTAAAAATGGATCCAGACCAGTGCTAAAAATATCTCACACATGAAAGTTGTGAGAGAAGAAAAACAGCATGCGTTAATATTGTGAAAACCAAATATATTTGGTTTGGGGAAAGTGAAAATTCCAAAAGCAAGAAGCCTATTATGCTTCTGTATAAAATTTTCCCCCATTGCCATCATTTAATGGTGGCAAAGTTAGATAAATATTGTAGGAAGGCAGGTGGGGAAATCAAAGAGGTGAGGTATTTTGCCAGGAAAACCCATGATAGATTTGCCTTAGGGTTGCCATAAGTCAGAAATTACTTGAAGGCACATATCAACGCCAAAGCTAGGTTGAAGGCAAGCATGCCATCAGAGGTTGGACTTGCAGCCCCCACTCAGCAGTGCTGGTCGGGTTTCTTAAAGTGTTGTGAGATAAAGCCACCTTAGAAGATGGCATTGATGCTCCCAAACCTGGCTCAGCTTGTCATGAGCTAGAGATCCCTAGGCCAGCAGGGACCTAGGCAAGCTGATAGGTTTGCAGTGATTTTGCCAGCACAGAAGCTATCACCCACATCTATCTAATATCCTTTGACAACTCTTTAAGAATTGGTCCTCTGGTTGCTAAACATACGTGGCACATATTTTACCCTGTAATTGGCCCTTTACAATAATCTGGGACCAAAATGAGTTGCACTGATCCTTTCTGAAACAGAATTGCAGTGTTTGACAAGAACTTCAGTAACTGCAGCACCAGAGAAATATCATTACTGTTTTATCATTCTGTTCGCTGAGCTCAAATAGAATTATCATGTGAATTGCTTCCCCCCATCCCCTTGAGATCACAGTTCTGTTGTGCTTTACACTTGTTTCAACCATGCTATGAATTTAGGCTGTCTTTCCCAACAAAGGTCACTGTCTGACCAGCCATAAATAGTCATCTGTGTTAACGAAACACTTTAGTCCCATCTGTAACCCATTCTGATGCAAGTGTAAATCTCATATAGACAAATATGTTTTTCAGACTGGATTTACATACATTTTATGGATTAGAATTAGACACTATGCTTTTATTATAGTCCAGGGCTAACTAGGTTAAAGGGTTTTCCTTGAACATTACTGCAGACATTTCTTTAGAAAAGATTTTTTCCCCCTCTTTAGCATCTTTTTCCATACATTAAAAACAAGCCTTTGCTGTATACATAAAATCAAAGAGAAAGGGGGCTGAAAAACAACAGTAATTTAAAAGCAGTACACAGACCTTGGTGTTCACAAGTTTTAAGGATTTAGAGCCTCTTTTTGGCTTTGTGAAATTAAAAGGTTAGCTATGAATAACCACAATCATATCTTTTCTTTTGTCCATATTTAATTCAAATGAGATTGCTCCATATTGACTTCTAATGCTAAAAGGCCACCCATCATGGAATCCCTGCAGCCAATGAAGCAAGCAAGTGAATGCTTTCTTAAATGATGCTAATCAGTCTAGAGAGGCTTGCCCTCTATCCCCATCAGTATTCCGTAATTCAGATGTGCTGATAACCTGAAATTGAATGTGTCAGTATGCAGACATGTGAAGAAAAAAGGAAACTAGAAGGCAAAAGAGACAGCTATAGAGACAATGTCTATTTGTGATCCCCCCCCCCTTTCAGAGTAGAGATGGAAAAAAGAAGCGTTGCAAGTTGCTCTCAAAATTTTTATTGCAAGCTTTAAGGAGATGTGTTAAATGAATAAATAGGCTAGACACTTCATTTCCATAAACTGCCTGGCAAATAATAATGAAGATTTCTTTTTTATTAAAAAAAACCTCCAGAAATGCATTTTTAAATGTGAGATCTTTATATTTGTAAAACTCACTGTTCAGATATTAGCATTTCAAGTTAAAAATTTGAAAACAATATTGCCATTGTTGTGGCGAGGAGTGCATGCCTCTGCTGTGTCTCCAGCTATCTGTATTAAAATTGTGTTTATCAAAATGTCGGTCCAAATTATTTAAAGTAGATGTGGTGTTAGATTTATGCAGGCATTTTAGACTTCAGGAGCAACAACAGATCTAATGATGTGTTGATGTTTTCAAACACTGACTGATTTTCTACATGTGCATATATTGGAGGGAATTCTGTGTATTAAATTTCTTGTATGATTTTATTTCTTTGCCAGATTTGCATCTCACCTTACCTCCAAGAAGTTTAGGATGGTGTAAAATGGGCAAGATCATCACAACCACATTGTGAGGTAGGTGTCTTTGGTCCAACAGTGTGTATGTGTTTGTGTAGTCTACCGTTAGATAAAGTATAGTTGAAGATTTGAAGTGGGGTCATTCTAATGGCTATTATGGTATCAAAGCTATCATTTAAGGCAGAGGTCTTGGAGATAAGCATTTAATCCCAGTTAATTCATTTCTTCTATGAGGATAGTTTCACATGTTGTATTTCTAGTGAGTACACATTGTAAATTCATGTTGTTTAGCTATTCAAAAAATAATATCAATACACATGGTGGAAACTATAGTCACATACATTTGTCCATGGCTGGGATCCAGAGTGAATGCATAGTTAACAAAGGTTATGGAGATATTTCAAGAATCAACATTCAGTATGTAAGTAATGCAGGTCTGATACTTATGTCTGTTAAAAAGTAGAATTTGAAACATCCTTGAATGGTTTTGTATTTTCAGGTACCTTGGCATCACACACATCACATGTTGGTGTTGTGAGGATGAATGAGTGTGATGGCTATAGATGGCATGGAGTAGATTGAGATCTCATAAAACCCAAGACCTGTTTGATATTAAAGATGGTGCCATATTAATTATCATCAAACCAATTTATTAGCTAAATAAGACTAATATGTATTGGATGAAAACCAATATGAAAGATTGGTGCCCCTGTTCTTGCAGAAGTATTTAAGCAGAGCAAAATCTCACTACAGGAAATAAGATACATATTTTTGAGCATTCACATTATCCTAAACAATTAACTCTGGCTAGATTTCTACTTTGACTGGACCCCTGCCTTGTAGTTTATTGTGGTTAATCTAGCTCTGCTTGAATAAGTTCTTTCCTGTCTTTTCTTTCCTTAATACGCTGATGGTGTAGATCTCCTACTTTCTTCACTTTTCCATCTATAGCAAAGGAGATGTCAATAATACATTAAAATAAATGTAATAGCTTTCATTGACATGTCCAGAAAGATAATGCTGGTAGATTTTCTTTCTCCCTACCCATTAGACACTTCCAATATGAATGCATGCAATGGAGAAATTATGGCAATAAGTCAGTAACTTTCATGCTTAAAGAAAGTAGAAGATTTGCTCCCCCCTCCTCTGTCTGATGCATTTTATTAAGAGTCCTGGCCATTTTGAACACTGTAGTTCAAAGTGCCAAAAGAGGCAGTATGGTCTTAAATGCGCAAACATAAAATGACTGAGTGCATCCCACGCAGAGGAACAGGAAGGAGTCCACATATGCATATTAGATCAGTGGGGACCTCTTAATGTGTCTGCTTGTTTAGTAAGAGCGTCAACTTGTTTCTCTACCTTTGGGGAACTAGGGATGAACATTAATCTCTAAAAATATAAATTATACTGATGAAAGACATAAAGTGAACACAATGGAAATGTAAGGTTCTTATCTCACCATGTGACTGAACACTTGGACTCGTTAAACATAATGTCATTGATTGGCTCGTGCAAAACAAAATGGTCTGAAGGTTTGAATATATTTGCTTATATTGACATAGAGAGACAATGCTTGGAACTGAGACTCTGTTTACATGTGATCGCTTACTGTAGTTCAGAGCTAAAGTACCTTCTTGCTAATTCTATTTAATTGAACTGATTTTCCTTGATTATTTCATGCACACACACTTGCATGCATGCAAGTGTGTGTGTGTGTGTGTGTGTGTGTGTGTGTATGCGTGTGCGTGCACATACACACATGTATACAAAGATACTGTGTTGATAAAGAAAGAACTCTGGTTAAATAATCCACTTTTGTCTGACAACAGAATCGGTTATAGAGGTGCAAATATGCAGAAAGCTATTTGGAAATGCATCCTCGTAGTTGTCAGGTTTTATTATGCAGGAAGGTGTCATGTTTGTTACGAAGCTGAGTGCAGATGGCAGAGTGGAAGAAATGGATCACTAATTTTAACAATGATTAATGAACAGAGATAGAAAATGAATTACATTGGACTATCGGAGGCAAGGAATATTTTTGAGAAAATTTTGACTCATCTGCTCTGCTGTTCTCTGTAAATTATTTTCTGAAATTCTATATGTTGTCAACAGTTGACTGCATTTTCCATTACTGTCTATTTCTGTTCTTAAGTACTTTTGTGTTATTAGAGATACATAATTTCAAAATACCAATACATTCCTGATTACTTAGAGAAAATATATGTAAGACTATGAATGTTCCAAAGACCCTAGCCATAAATATCCTGTTTTATAATAATCTTCCTTCCTTTCCTTCCCTCCTTTTTTCCTCATCTCATCACTGCATTAAGAATGTTTTGTGTGAGAAGAGGAATAGATGTGGGAGAGGCGAAATTATTCAGAATGCTGATGAAGAAAAATACAATGCAAAAGTTTTAAAGTATATATGTCATGGAGGCAGGCTTTATTTTGTTATTTGTCCATAGCCTTAAATGTATTCTTCTGCTTTTGGCCATACAGATAATTTCATCTAACCTGGGGCTCTTTCACACCACACAATTACATTGTTGATTTCTCTTACATATCTTCCAACTTTCCCGATTTGGCAAGGACAGTCCCAGTTAATCCTCTCATCCCACATTTTCTGCTACTTCTAAAATGTTTCCATTTCTTTCTCCTCTTCCCACTTTCTACCCTTGTCCTCAGCTCACTCGACTTACAGCAAATACAAAGTGCAAAAGTAGTTTGCATTCAGTTAACTCAGGGGAGGGGACAGGAGGAAACTGAATCTTGCCTTCCCCGTCAGCCTAGGCAAAAGCAAACTGCTGCAGCCTCTCCTAGCTTGTGTATTCTTCCTCACTGATAATTTTTGCCATCTTGACCAAACTCTGATGTGATTTGGAAGGCTGACACTTCATCTGCCATGGCAACATTCTGGTATCTGCAGTTTGGTGAAGTATTTAGAAATCTCTGGCTGAGAATTCTGAATTTCCCTGCCTAAAGTGCAGATCACAGGATTCTATAGAATGAAACCATGACAGTTAAAGTGGAATCAAAGCACTATAGCTGTATAGTGTGAAAGGGTTCCTGCTTTAGCCTGGCTTCCTCCCCCCCCCAAGTTTTTAGATCACATAGGTTATGAATCTAATACTAAGAATCTAGTGTTTGTCAGTTTTGGTCAATGGAAGATTATTATTTTTTTAAATCCTTGTTCTTAGTTAATAATATAACCCAGCCATCAAAGCCACACCAATTGGGAAAGTGAACTGGATTCCTGGCCAAGCAGATAATTTAAAAATGACATCCTGACTCAGAATGCCTTAGCCTCTACAGTATTTATTTTACACTGTATAAAGTCTATTTGTCTATATTACTTACATCTAAAATTTTCAAATCAATGTGCAATAATAACGAAACACAGACGAGAAAAGCTACATAAAATGAAGGTGATGTATTTACATTAAGCCAGTTAAGTTATGATGCTCTTTATTATTTGTCTGTTTTGCATACATGTTTCACATGGCAGGAGGGATAGGATGGCCATTCATGTATTTCCCCTGCCCTCAGGTAATGAAAAGGAGGACAAAGGAGACACAGATTTTTATTAAATTTGCATATGCTCCTACATACAAAATTCATACACAAAAATAGGAATAATTATTGTAGTTTAGATAGAAATAAAGTAATCTCACCCTGCAGGTAAGTGGTAAGTGGTCCAGTGGCTAGTGGCTGATGTATGGTCTTCATACTCTTTCTGCCACTGCTCATGTTTTCTTCACTTTAAACTAGATTTGACTGGATATACTTTTAGACACAGAATCCCTTTAAATAAGATCACTATCCCACAAGAACCTTTCACATAGAGGACTGCTGTTTCTAAAATAGGGCATAGGTCCACTGCTTACAAAGGGGCTCTCTTACTTTGATTCTTAGAGGATCAAAAGCCCTATATCCATCTATTTATTTAAGGTATGTATAGAAAGTCTTTCAGTCTGAAAGCAGGCATCCATGATGCTGGCAAAAGGTAAAATTTAATACAGATTAAATGTATTATATTTTTAAAGGCAATGATGATTTTTGAAGACTCCCAGGCAACTCGGATGAGGACGATGCCAAGTGTTCACCTCTCAGGCCTTTGTGTGTGTGTGTGTGTGTGCGCGTGTGCATGCTCATGTGTGTCATACCTCCATCTGAACTGATTTGGCAGAGTCAGTCTAGATTAATCCTCTGTTGTCCCATTTTTTTCAGTTGCTTTTAAAATGCCCCATTTTCTCCTCCTCTCACTTTCCCCCTTTGTATTAATCTTTCTTCAGTTGCTGCAAACTGAGTTCAAAGTGCAAAAAGTAGTTTGCACTTAAACAACTCAGTGATGGAGGAGGGAGAAGTGAGGTGAGGCAAGGAAAGGAGAGGAGATGAAGAATCTTGCCCTCCCCTGTAGATTCAGGCAAAAGGAAAGTGCTGAACCATCTCCTAGCTTGAGTGTTCTTCTTCATTAATAACCTTTGTGGTCTTGACTACACTTGGATGTTGCATGGCCACATGTGTCCTGGCTTTATCTGTGAAATGTTGAAGGATATGTGTATGTATACAATATTAACTATATTGGTCTGATACTATGCCTAGTTCATAGCTAATACCTAATTTGCCATTAATTTTACTGGAAACTCCATCATTTATGACCCATTTTCTCATATTAACACTAAACTTGTATGAATTAGTATCTTGACCTGCCCCTTTTTCAGTGGAGGCTTCCATAAAGATTTGTCTCCTTTAGCAAGTAGGACTCGCTTTTGGGCAGTTAGACACGGAAGTTTTACAAAATAACTTATGTTATTTTAAAGCTTCTTTTAAGCTTTGAATAGACAAGCTAGTTTGTAAAAGTATTTGATTGTCTAGTAACCTTTTTGGATTTAATAGTAAGACAGTCTTAATAATTGTTGCCATTGCTCAAAACATACCTAATGGGGAGTTATTTGAAAGTCTCAGACTGATTCCTGATAAGCAATATGGCATTAAGTGATCAGTCATTGTTGTTGTTGTTGTTGTTGCTTGTACTCAAGTCATTTCTGACTATAGCCACCCTAAGATGGAGCAAAGGTAGGCTTACTGCTGAACATAAAGAAAACAAAAAATAATGACCACAGAGAACTTACACACATTCAAACTAGACAATGAGGAAATAGAAAGAGTAAAATAGTTCCCATATCTGGGCTCAAACATTGATCAGAACAGGGACTGGAGCTGGGAAATCAGGAGAAGATTAAGAATGAGGAGGGCAGCTATGAAAGAAGTAGAAAAGATTCTAAAATGCAAAGACACACAACTCAGCACAAAAGTCACAATCATACAAGCCATCGTATTCCCTATTATTCCCATGGATGGATGTGAGAGCTGGACAGTTAAGAAAGAAGATAGGAGGAAAATCAACGCATTTGAGATGATGTGGTACTGGAGAAGAGTGCTAAGGATTCTAGGGACAGCCAAAAGGATAAACAAATGGGTCCTAGAACAGATCAAGGCAGAGATATCCCTAGAAGCCAAGATGACAAGATGACAAGACTTAGGGGCTGTACAGACAGCCCCTTTCCTTGTTTGATTGGGGCTGTGGCAATCACACGCCATGGCCCTGATCCGGCACTTTGCCGCTCCTTTTTGGAGAGGCAAAAAGCCACCCTTGCCACCATGGCCATAGCTTTTCAATAATAAAATAATAATAATAATAATAATTTTATTTGTAACCTGCCCCTCTGCTCGGCAATTGGGGTGGTGTACAACAAGGTTAAAAAGACAACAATCAAAACATTCCTTCATCCCACATCCTAACCCTCCCACCCATTAAAACTGAATTAAACTGCAATGGAAGTAAAATCAGATTAACACAAATAAAATACAATAAAATCAATTTCTAGGCTAACATGTCATGGCAGCAAGAGGGGTAACTAGCAGATCACCTCCAGTTAGCCGGGCAGTTATTCCGGGAAGGCCTGCCAGAAGAGATCCATCTTTACTGCTTTTTTAAAGGCAGCAAGAGTGGTAATAAGATGGATTATTTCTGCGCTCCTTTGGTACAGTATGTCTGAATGCTGCACCAAGGGAGTGCCCTCATGCCACCCACCGTGCGGTGGGATGCATGGCATAACGGCAGCATCAGGGTGGAGTTGGGGCAGCCAGCAGGCAGTTGCCATGGCCTGACTCCACCTCCAGGCCGGCCTTAGACTGTTGTATTTTGGACACATTATGAGAAGGCATGAATCATTGGAAAAGACAATAATAGGAAAGGTGGAGGAAATTAGAAAGAGAAGAAGGTCACATGCTAGATGAATGGACTTTATTAAAGAGACCACGAATATGAGTTTGCAGGACCTGAGCAGAGCAGTAGAGGATGGGGGAGGGCTGGAGATGTCTCATCCATAGGGTTGCCATGGGTCGAGATCAGCGCAAAGGCAGTTAACAAAGAAACAAAAGGTGGAGCTATCATGGGGTTTTCTTGGGAGATTTGTTCAGGGCAAGTTTCAGGTTTCATTGCTTCAGTCTGAGGGTGAGAGTGTATGACTTGCCCAAGGCCACCTGTGGGTTTTCGTGGCCAAATAGGAATTCGAACCTTGGTGTCCTGGAGTTCTAGTTCAGCACCACTACACAATGGTGGTTCTCAGTCATTTTTGACTGGTTTATATAGTTACACTTTGAGAACAGAAGACTTCACTCTGATCTTCACAACATACCAGAAAAAACTTTTCAACCCCCCTCCCCTTCTTTCATCTTTCTGCTTTGGCCATAAAGGGATAAAGATTGATCTGAAGTTTATTCCTAGTTTGAAATAGAAGATGGGATTATGATTTCTTTTACAATTCTCTCTACGTCGCTGTCTCAGGATTGCTAAAACAAATGCTGAAGAAAAATTTAAACATCTTTATGAATGATTTGGTGTCTAGTATTTTGCATGTAATTATGGTCCTGATGGGAACATATTTTAGAAAAACAACTACGGGAACAATATGAATCCTGCTCAGGTTACATAGCATATGCTAAACACTGAGAAAACATACACAGTGCTTTAGTGAACAAGGTAGGGAAATGCTCTAGGGAGCCAATTTAGAAAGTGACTTAAGGCAAGCATTGCTTCTTGTGCCTCCCCCCCCCCCAAAAAAAACCCAGATAAAATAGCAGCATTACTTGGCTTTCCCATGTAGAGGTGACCCATTCAGGGACAACAGGCCTTTGCAGAATGCCAGAAATAGTGCAAATTGAGTCCACTTTAACTGCCCTGACTCAGTGCTAGGGAATCATGGGAACTGTAGTTTATTGTGGCACCAGAGCTCTCTGACAGAGAAGACTCAATGTCTCAGAAAAAAATACGATTCCCTAGCACTGAGCCAGGGCAGTTAAAGTGGACTCAATTTGCACTATTTCTAGCAGTCTGCAAAGGCCCAACATCTACATAGAATGACCATGCAAGTGGCTGAAATGCTGTAGATTCTCCCTACCTTTTAGAATCTCCTTTCTGGCATGTGAAGCACAGTGTGTCTCACATCTGATAATATATTTACATGGCTTATTCCAAACCATCCTAGCTTGAGATCAGAGAAAGTTCTTCAGAATGAGGGATCTAAGCATTGGGCTTGTAGCTCAGTAACATAATCCACAGCAGAAGTTCAGTAACTATTAGAATCATCTGGTGGGTTGCTAGTCAAGGCAGGACATCATTACCACTGTTTATGTCCTCCTCTGGGATGTGATATTTTGTTGTTGTTAACCACATTCAAGCTACTCTGACTCATGGCAACCCATGGATGAGACATCTCCAAGACATCCTATCCTTTGTCCTGTAGTTTCATGCCCGTAACCTCTCTGACATGTGGCCTTCCTCTTTTTCTACTACCTTCAATTTTTCTTAGCATTATTGCCTTTTCTAATGAATCATAACTTCTCATAATGAGGCCAAAGTACAACAGCCTCAGTTAGATCATCCTGGCTTCCAGGGTGAGTTCAGGCTCGATCTGTTTGAAGACCATCCATGGTATTCTCTGCACTCTTCTCCAGCACCACATCTCAAATGGGTTTATTTTCTTTTTGTCTGCTTTTCTCACTGTCCAGATCTCACATCCATACATGGTGGCTTTACCTGTCAAGTAAGAGCCAGCCAGTCTTCTAGCTGCACAAGTGCATTTTTGCTAACATCCTCTCTTTACACAGCGAGGCGTGTTATGTATATGTGTGCAGTGAGGTGGTAGGCCTGGCACCTGCAGAATTGGGATATAACAGTATCTTAGAGTAAGCCTGAAGTTAGAATAAATAATAATAATAAAAATAAAGCAAATAATCAGATCATTAAAGGAGTGGTTACCAGTTCTGTTATGCTTCATAAGACATACTTTTTCCCCTGTAGAAGCTGGCTGCTATACTAAGCTGTGATGGTTTCAAAATAAGAGTGGATTAAGGGATATATATGCCTTCTGTTGGAATGTGTGTTGAACTATATTTAGGGTAACTGTAGCTAGACATCCTAGAGCAAAGCAAGCAGCTTCATTTATATACCGCTTCATATCGCACATGGGATGTCTAAGCGGTTTACAACTGTGAGCTGATTGCCCCCCAACAATCTGGGTACTCATTTTAGCGACCTCGGAAGGATGCAGGCCAGAGTCGAGCCTCAGCCCTGGCTGGTATTGAACTCGCAACCTTCTGGTTTATGAGTGAGTGGCTGCAGTACAGGCATTTAACCACTGCGCCACCAGGGCTGATAGAGTCACCTTATGCCATACTATGTGCTATACCCTTTCAGTAAATAATAGATACTGTGTTCCTCAAGCAAAACATGACACTGGTAGCATGAATTTCCCTGTGATAGTTAATGTGATAGAGTGCTTTCATGTGAGGAAAACATATTGGGTATTGGCTGATGGAGAGAACTGTCACAGAAATACTTACACCGTCCATATTGGAAGTTGCCTAATTACTATACCAAGGTATGTGTGAGGAGATAATAGAGATAATACAGCCTCCTTACACGTGACATAACAAAGTCTTATTTGGAAAACAAGCAATGTTGAAAGAAGTTAATTTAAAGAAAGTAACTATACTCTCTTTACTGTCATAGATAGTGTCAGTTCCTCACCAAACTACAAAACCCTAGGGCCTCACCAAACTACAAAACCCTAGGATTTCTTAGGATTCTGGCAGTTAAAATGGAATAATAGTGCTATAATTGTGTAGTGTAAATTATATACACACATACACAAAACCCTGTGAGGTAGATTAGAGGTTATATTAGAATACAGCTGAATCCCATTCACATGTTACTTGTTGGTATCCCAGTGCTGTAGAAGTCTACATGTGAACAATTGCTATCAAATAGGCTTCATTGCTAATCTTGGAGCTATGGAACTTGTCAGGGTCTAGAAACAGGGCCAAAAGCAGATCCTCACACTTCATTAATTGTGGGATGACACTTTTATGAGTAACTGATGAGTCATTCAGTTACCTTAACATCTTAACTATAGTGTAAATACAGTGGGCCCACCATATAATTGTGCTAGTGATCCACGGATTTGACCACCTGTGGATCGCCACACCCTATATTATTCAAGGGTATTGCATTCATGCAGACATGCTGACACAGAAGCGCACATTTCACTGCCCATTGAATAATGTGGGGCATGACCATGCATGCTTCTCCCTCCGGGGGTAGGGGGCAGAATCAAATCACTGTGGATGGGAAGGGTCCACCATATGGATTTCCCTGACAAACACTATGAAATGTTGTACACTAGTTTTGTAATTGTAACAAAATTTGAGATTTTTCTCAGTAGGATTACATTAAAGCTGGAATAGACTTGGCAAAACATAACAAAGCAGATATCATGGACTGCCAAAAAGATAAGTGAATGTGCATTAGAGCAAATCAAACCTGAACTCTTCCTAGAAGCCAAGATCACTAAATTGAGAATGCCATACTTTGGATATATCATGAGAAGGCAAGAATCATGAGCAAAGACATCAGTGCTTGATAAGATGGCAGCAGTAGGAAAAACAGGAGACCACATTACACGTGGTCAAGGAAGCCACGGCCCTGAATTTGCAAGAGCTGAGCTGGCCTAGTAATAAGAGGGTGACTATGAGGTCTCTCATTCATAAGTCAAAGTTGCTGGCAATTAACAACATAATTAAATAATATTGGATTTCTAAATGGGGACAAAAATGCCAACTTCTTTTATATTTACATTAAAACCTATACTATATATATGACATCTAATAGATAGAAATTCATGTTGGAGTTGTTGAAATGTGTGGAGACAACTGAGTTTTATTACTACCATTATGTTCGTATTAACACATATAATAGAAATTAGAGAACTAGGAAAGATTTCAAAGGCATCCAACTTCCAACTTGTGTCTTTGAAAATCTCCCCTGTTGTTATCAATAAAACTACTTCTGTGAAGCTGCTAAAAGTAAATGTTGATCCCATTATTATTCCTACTATGATTATGGAATGTTCGCTTTTTAAACAATTGTAAGTTACTCCACTCTTCAATTCATGTAGTTGTATTATGAAAACAGAGCAAATTTCACAGCAGGTCCACTGCGTGAATGAATCCAGTTATAAACATTTCTTCCCCAAGATCAGAGTTTTAATTTTGAATATGTTGTCTTCTGCCTTGGAGTATAATATACTGTTTGGTGTAAAATATACTGACAAACACAAAGAATATTTAAAATATTCTATTCTGTAGAACCTGTTCTGTCACTCACTGTTGCTTTGTGCATAGGTTTTAAAAGCATTAATTGATAAACTGATAGTTTCTTTCCATTCACAGGAAAAAATGTAAAATTAAACAGTGTTTTAATTAGAAAGCTAAGGACCTTGTGAAACTACTAATCCCAAGATTCTATAGGATGGAGCTTCCACACTTCAAGTGGTGTCAAACTGCATTATATCTACAGTGTAGACACACCCTCAAATGTTACTATGTTGCCAGTTAAGATGGCATTGAGGGATTTCTGTGCAGGCAGAGGCCACTTCAGGATCAGGGACAAAGGGAAATAAAAGACAAGTAATAAGCAAGTCACATGCTCTCAGCCTCAGGGGAAAGCAATGGCAAACCTCCTCTGAACAAATCTTGCAAAGAAAAACTCATAATAGGTTTTGCCTTCAGGTCACCATAACTTGGAATGACTTGAAAGTATACAACATACACAGAGAATAAAATTTCAACTCCATGTAACTTTATTTATTTATTTATTTATTTCATTTATATGCCATCTTTCCAAGGCAGCTCACAGATTTTAAAAACACCACAATAAAATCCAAAACAACTTCTCCTAACACCCAGCTGTTTCTGTCCTGTGCAATGCTAACTGTCCTTTCCTAGGCAGAGAACGCTCAGTTTCTTAAGTAGTCTCTGTACTCTTATATCTTTATCTGTATCTCCAAATCCAGGAAACATATTCAGGGATATATTCACCGTTGCTCCTGAATATGTTTCCTGGATTTGAAGATACTGGATTTGGTTGCAACAGGGGAAACATAAGAGATTATTGAACGTTTATCCCTCCTGAATTGAAGTCTAATTGAAGCTTAATTCAGCCTGCATCCTTGTTTTATTGCATGGCTTTTGGTACAAAAACCGCCATCCAAGTACATCCCTGCTCCAATGCAGGTCCCTTCACTTGCTTCAGTGGCCATTTTTCAAAAGTAGAACTTTCCGACTTTTGAAAAATGGCTGCCAAAGTGAGTTAAGGGACTCGTATTGGAGCAAGGATGTACTAGGATGACAGTTTTTGGGCCAAAAACCATGTGATAAAATGAGGATGCAACCCAAATTAAGCTTCAATTATAATAAATAATAAAATAAAATTTATTTCTATCCCTCCCTTTGGGAACCCAATCAGGGTGGCTTACAACAATTAAAAATACATAATATCCAAAACAACCCCCCCTTAAAACAGCATTAAATCAAAAAAGATTAAAACAATAAATCCAACAATATAAAATTTAAAAACACATTTAAAAGGAAAAAAAATATAACAAGGCACAGCTTAACCAGCGGCAATGATCTTCATCCATCGAGATGGGGCCATGTGAAGATCACCACAGTGGGGGAACCTGAGGCCGGGACAATTAGTCTGGAAAGGCCTGCCGGAAGAGATCCGTCTTGACAGCTCTTTTAAAGCCATCTAATGATGTTAACTGACGGATCTCATTCGGCAGGCAGTTCCAGAGCTTGGGAGCGACAACTGAAAAAGCCCTCTGGGAGGTAGCCGCAAGCCTCGATTTTTTGAGGCTGCAGCAAATTCCTCCCAGAGGACCGGAGAGCGCCGGGAGGATTGTATGGGAGGAGGCGATCCCTAAGATAGCTTGGACACAAGCCATTTAGGGCTTTAAAGGTGATAACCAACACCTTGTACTGGGCCCAGAAGCTGATAGGCAGCCAGTGGAGGGACCTCAAAACCAGAGTAATGTCCCTCCTAGATGTTCCCGAGACAAGCCTGGCTGCCATATTTTGAACCAGCTGTAATTTCCGAACCAAGCACAAGGGTAGGCCCATGTAGAGCGCATTACAGAAGTCAAGGTGTGAGGTTACCAGTGCGTACACAACAGTCTCAAGATCCCTTACTTCCAGAAAAGGGTGCAGCTGGCGTATCAGCTGAAGCTGATAACAGGCGCTCCTGACTGTCGCATTCACCTGATTTGTCATCAGGAGCGACGAGTCATGGAGCACCCCCCGACTGCGAACACAGTCACTGGAGGGGAGTGTGACCCCATCCAGGACTGGAGGTTGCAACCCAATTCTTGGTTTCAGGGCCACTACCGTGAGCACTTCCGTCTTGTCTGGATTCAACTTCAATCTGTTTTTCCTCATCCAGCCCATTACTGCTCAAAGACATTTATTGAGAGAGGAGATGCCATTAGAATTCGAGGCCGATGAACGAGACATGGAGAAATAGATTTGGGTGTCGTCAGCGTACTGATAACACCCAGCACCATAACTCTGTATAATCTCATGCAGTGGCTTCATATAGATATTAAATAACATCGGGGACAAAATAGCTCCCTGAGGGACCCCACAAGTGAGCTCCCTCTTGCTGGAGCTACTGTCCCTGAGCAGCACCCTCTGGGACCTACCCGAGAAGAAGGTCCGGAACCACTGCAATGCAGTGCCCCCGCTACCTAGCCCCCTCAGGCGACCCAAGAGGATGCCGTGATCTATTGTGTCAAAAGCCACTGAGAGGTCTAGGAGCACCAACAGGGTCACATTACCCCTGTCGATGCTCAGACGCAGATCGTCGGTCAAGGCAACCATGGCAGTCTCAACCCCAAAGCCTGTCCTGAAGCCGGTTTGAAATGGGTCTAGATAATCGGTTTCATCCAAGACAGCTTGGAGCTGAAGAGCAACCGCCCTCTTGATCACCTTGCTTAAAAATGGCAACAAAGAAACAGACCTGTAGTTACTCATATCCAGGGGGTCCAGGGAAGGTTTTTTCAGAAGCGGCCTAACAGCCGCTTCCTTTAGACAAGATGGAACATGTCCTTCCCTGAAGGATGCATTGATGATGTCCGTGAGGAATCTCCTCAATGCATCCCCCCCCGGACGGCCAGCCATGATGGGCAAGGGTCGAGAGGTCAGGTTGTCTTCCTCACCTTACCAAGCAGCTTGTCCACGTCCTTGGTACTCACAGATTGGAGCTGATCCAGGATAACTACATTGACGGAGTCGCTGGACACCTCGCCTATAGATTCTGTTACAACGGTGGCGTCTAAGTCGGCTCTTATCTGAGAGATTTTGTCTGCAAAGAAGCTGTTAAATGCGTCACAGCAGGCCATTGTTGGGTTAAGTAAGGGATTTGACGCAGGGTGCACCTGCGTCATCTCCCTCACCACCTTAAACAGCTCTGTTGGACGGGACTCTGCAGATGCAATACGTGCAGAGGAGAAAGCTCTCTTCGCTGCACGCATTGCCTCCCAATAGGAACAAAGAAAGTTCCTATGGCGAGTTCTGTCAGATAGGAGTCGAGTCTTCCGCCATCTGTGCTCTAGTCGTTGACCAACCCGCTTCATCCTCCTAAGCTCTGCCTTATACCAAGGCCTACAGTTTGAAGCAGGATGGCAAGGACGCTTGGGACAGATTGTGTCAATAGCCCTGGTGAGATCGATGTTCCAAGTATTGACCAGAGCGTCGACAGGGTCACCGGCATTCCCAACCATTAAACCCTCCAAGGCTTTCTGGATCCATTAGCCTTTGAGGGCGGACCATTCTAATGGGTCCACCACCCCCGGTGGGGGGGATGTTGGCTCTAAGTTCCATCTTGACAAGGAAATGATCCGTCCATGACAATGCGGAGGTGCATACAACCTCCGCCCACAGATATTCCTGTTCTGTACTGAAGACTGCATCGAGTGTATGACCTGCACAATGTGTGGGCCCGTTGACCAATTGGAATAGGCCCATGTTTGTCATGGTCTCCATGAACTCCCGAGCCGCACCTGTTAAACTGGTCTCGAGCGGAATGTTGAAGTCCCTCAAAACTAAAAGTCTGGGAGACTCCAACAACAGCTCTGAGGCCAGCTGTGTCAGCTCGGTTAGACTTCAATTTGGCAGGGGTACGGCCCTTTTTATGATGTGTGATAATCTTAAATAAGATGGAGCAATGGAATTGGATTTAATTCTTTGAGGCTTTTACCTTCAATGAATATAAACTCTAGTACGCAGTAGGAATGTGCTTTCATAATTTCCTTTTACACAGATCTGATTGCAGCAGGTTTTGAAGAAATCCAAAAGTAGTTTATTTGAATATAACATCTACTTCAACAACTACAATGACTATTTGCAATAGCAATATTACTATTATGCTACTAACACTGGCCTAGTCACTTACCAGAAACTGGAAAAATTTGCAAAAAAAGGCCTGTCATCCTTCTGTTACTTCAGGTAAATAACTGATTGACCTCTGTGGCATACTGATACTTCACTAATCAGAACCTGAAATCTGTATAACAACACTTCATTTACTTGATAGACAAAAGAACAATTGCTCTTGAAGTAATGTGATTTCTAAATAGACGCTGCCTGTCAAAAATAAATGCATTAGAAGTAAAATGTAGCTCAAGGAGACAATTAGCAAACAGAGGTGACACTGTAAACAGGTGCACCCATTATTCCCAAAGCTTGTGGCAATATATTCACATCTTTTAGACTGATGGAAGATCATGTGACAGTTCGGTGAATTATCTATCTGTATCATCTGACTGATGGAGCGCTCTACATTTGCAGATCATTTAAAAATGCACCCTGCAAATTACATAGTAGCTGGGGAAAAATACAGTTTCTTTTCTTGTTTTTTTTTTCCTTTTCTTTTCTTGTCATTTCATTTTGTTTAATGAACAACCCTTTTTTTGGTAAAGGGTTTTGCTACATTACTCATTGATCGCTGCAGTGTGGCAGTTTCCTCTTCAGAATCCACTTCTCTCCTCAGTTTTCTACTGTATTCTTTCCCCAATAGTCTGCATTAGTTAAGGGTATGTGTATGCACTCCCCACTCCAGATTTCTTTTGAAGTACTTTTACAAACCTTAGGGTTTACCCTGTGCTAATGATATTGCCCTCTTTTATGTGAACAGTGCTACTTGGATTTTGGAGGAGCTGGCATCTAGACATCTATAATATGGTTTAAATCTATGAAAAGTGGTGGTCTGAGGACTGATGCTGGTCCATGGGATATTGGCTGCCACTACCTAAAGGCACCAGATCCTATCTGAGCTTGGAAGCTACGCTGGGTAGCCCTGGTTGGATGGGAGACTGCCAACAAATACTATGCTGCAGGCTATAGTTCAGAGGAAGGAACTGGCAAAAATCACTTCTGAATATTCCTTGTCTAAGAACATCCTATGAACTTTATGGAGTTGTCATACGTCAACAGTCAACTTGAGGCATGTACACATACACATTTATTTTTTCTGAAAAGGAAATAAATATTTTTACTAATAGGGACAAAGATGGTGCCGGTGCCAGTCATTGGTACACTGGGGGTTGGGTGGGAGAGGGATTGCCCGTACGACACATTAGAAAGCTTAAACATTTTAACTATTTGCTACTTGGGGATTTGAGGAGTCTCAGTTCAGGTTTGAAAGCCAAGATTCTCCAGTGGCCCTCACATAATTTCATTGAGCTTTCACTTTTACCTGAAAAATTTTATTTCTTAAAATTCTTGATATTAATGTTTGAAGAAAGGTCTGGAAACTTTGCCCTATGAGGAAAGACATAGGGAGCTGGGTATGTTTAGCCTGGCAAAGAGAAGGTTACGGGATGAAATGATAGCCCTGTTAAATTTTTGAATTGAGAGTGAAGCAAACATGTTTCTGTTGCTCCAGAAACTAGGACATGGGCCAATGGATTTAAGGTACAGGAAAAGAGATTCCACCTAAACATTAAGACCTAATGTTCTTACTAGGTGGTAAGAGCTGTTCAGCCATGGAACACGCTTCCTTGGAGTGTGGCAGAGTCTCCTTTGGAGGTTTTTAAACAGAGTCTGGATGGCTATTTGTTGGGGGTGTTTGCTTGTGTGCTCCTGCATGGCAGGGGATTGAACTGGAGGCCCTTTTGGTGTCTCCAATGTTATGATTCAATTTTGGAAGAAAGTTAGGGTATAGATAAATATTATGATGTTGATGTTGATGATAATGATGGGTGCAATATGTGTTTAAGGGCTGGTAAGCAACAGAAGCAACAGCCATGAGCCCTGACAAAGTAGAGCAATGACACATGACCAGTTGGTCAACATAGGCTCTCAAAATTTGGTTCCACAGTTAATTTCAATTCCATGGAGATTATTGCACCATCAGTTATCTCCCAATGATCTGAGACTGTGTAAAAATGGATGTTATTGCACAGCTTTGTGCCCAGTTTGGAGGCATCCTGTATCCGATTGGGACTTCTCCTGTACTGAGCTTAAAAAGGTTCTTTCCCGTTCATTGCTCAGTATGGGAGAAGTCCTGATCAGGTATGGGATGCCTCCAATCTGGGTACAAAGCCGTGTGATAACATCAATTTTTACATGATCTCAGCCCCTGTCCAGATTGGGGGAGGGGGGGAAAGCAGTGCGATAATCTCCTATGACCCTTTGTATTTCCCAGATGTTTTTCTCCAAAGAGGAATTATCAGCAACAGGGGTAGATTGTAAGAAATACTTTTTAAAAACATCTGTTAAATCCTATATACACTTAATATTTATTTATTTATTTGATTGTTTGTATTAAAAAAATGATGTGAGGCCTTCATTATCTGAAACAATCCTGGAGTATCATATGGAAATGCCGGCATTGTTTTGGGGGCATGTGCAGGGGTTACATTACAGTGTGTACTTTGACCTTGCAGAAGAAGGTATCCATCTCCCGCACCAGTGACTGGCTGAAGAGGTATGCCTGGATGGACTTGAGCACTGGTGGAGGAAAAAGACGACTTATTCTGGGGCCCGAAGTTGGTCCTTATCCCCATGCTTAAGAACAACTGGAACAAGCCTGGGGGCACTCCTGCAATCAGTCAGTGGCTGGTGAAACAGAGCTGTACCTGGCAGACCCAAGCTGCTACTGCATACTAAGAGAAGTAGCTAGGCAGACAAAGAAGCTTTCCTTGTATGGATGCTGATGTAGACTTACACTTCACCAATGTGATGTAGGCTCTTGACCAAAATTAACTGAGAATAAGCTCTGCTGAAAGTGTTTAGGATAGCTCAGTACAAATGATCACTCTACACTTTTTAGATTTGTTATGTGGGTAATATAACATGCATTAGTGAGCTCTCTTTGTTTGCATTAGGCAGATGAGTTGCCTAATGAAAGAGAGGGAAAGAGAGATACTTTCCAAACTTTTAAAAATATATAGTCAGTGACAATCATTTGTGAAACATTACCAATACCATGGAATAAATGATAGAGATTAATGTAGTTTCCTATGGTTCCAGTTGCAGACAGTGGAAAAATACTGTTCTTACCTTTCATATTCATGTTTAGAGTGTGCAAATGGAAGAAGCTGCAATTGCATTAAATTATCACAAAACTTGAAAATGTGTTACATAGACTGTGTTTCAGATTTGCATTATCCATTGCATAAACCAGTGCAAGGCTGGTGCGGAAGTCCCAGAAATTGTTATGAATTCACCCTTCAGTTCAGAGATGTGGATCATCTTCCCATGGGCTTCATGTGCTACTGAGAGATTCTTGTGTGGCTTTTGGGGTCCACCAGACATTTACCAACCTCCCCTTCTGAGTTCAAATTAAATAAAATTAACTAAAAAGTATTTTTTTTACTGAAAATTGGGCTGAGGTATTGCATTCTAACACTTAAGCAACCCTTATTTTCCACAGCAGAAAATTGCCTCAAAAATTGTCCTCTCACCCTCCACACATTCCTTCCCCTGCTTTAGTTACTTAAAGGCAAGTTAAATATGACTAGTGTGCACTGTTTCTCATGGATATGTAGTGTAGTGTAGATATTTGTCCTAAATATTGTGCTGTCTTGCAGTAGTAATTGCCAAAGGGACCAAAGAACCATATCAAGAGGTGTAATTGCTCTGGAAAAATATCTCAGTTGTATACTCTCTCTGTCTCTTTTCAGGGTCATCTTCTTTCACAGGCACCATAATCTATCTAGAAAGGCAACATGTTGAACTGATTTCAGCCTTTTATGCTGATAAGACATACCAGATCTACTTGTTCACTATAGACAATTATATACACACAGAGAGAACAAATTAACTGCTCCCTCCAGGAGTTTTGAGACTTATAGTTTGATGAGGGTGCTGAGAATTCCCAGCACAATCATTTATTTACAGAGCCACAATTCTTGGGATTCCATAGACAGAATTACAGTTAAACCAGGATATATATTGTATTTTTAAATACAGTAAAAGAGGAGTAAAACCTATGTCCCTCCAGTTGTTGGCCTACAATTCCTATCGGCCAATAGTGATAGATGACATGAACTACAGTCACAGAACTGTCCACTCCACAGTAAATAATATACTATAGTGTGTGTGTGTGTTTGTGTAATATTTACTGTGGAGTGTATTTTACTGTATTTAAGGACCTATTAGGGAGAAAATTATGGAACACCTTAAGATTGCATCTCAGGTGCAATGGTTTGAACATACTGCGGTGACATGGTTGATGGGACGGAAATGGCAAGGTTCTTAGATGGGAGTGACCATGTTCTCCTGGATTTTGTTATTCAGTGGAAAGACAAAGCCAAGCGTAGTCAGACACCACCACCCCAACCTAAGAAAGCTGATTTCAGTAAACTTTTGGAAATAATGAGGGGTGATGCTGTGGTCTGGAATGTTAAAAGATGTTCATGATAGATGGGAGTTTCTTAAAAGTTGGACTGGATGGCTCTTTTGGTCTCTTCCAACTCTATGATTTTGTGGTTCTATGATTCTATATTTGCCACTCAGAATCAGCATAACAATAATTCTGATTGACTACTTCTATCTAATTTGGCCTGGCAGGATCAGCACAAATGGTATGGCAACCACTGAACAAAAGCAGCACAAACCCCATCCATAAGAAATGCTATTTCTTTAAGCAATTTCCTGTTCTTCCTCCTGTTGCACACCTCAATTGTTGCTTAAAGTGATATTTTATGTTGATGCTGTAGGTATGGAGCTCAGGAAGTAAAATAAATGGTTGTAATACTTGCCATCTAATATTAAAGAACTAGAGTGAAGGGATGGAAGTGCTGTGTAATATTCATGTTTGGTCTGTCAGAAAAGGACAATATGCCTTTTATAGTGCAAAACACAATTGATACAGTTGCATTAATTCTGATAATCTTGTTTGGAAATCTGCTTGAGAAATTAAGTGAGGGGTAATTTAGGTGCCATTCTACCACAGGAGTAAATTAAGGTAGCCCTGCTTTCATATTTGACATGTTCTTGTATCTTTGTTACTACTCTTTCTAAAATGCATATGAATATAAATTTCTTCTGCTTCCATGTTTTACTTTAATGAGCCAAAGCTCTAAATAATGTTTTATTTCATATTTTAACTGACATTTAACATATATTTGCCTGACAATAAGACACAGTGAATTTAATGGGCATCTCATTATGAGAAGAAAATTAGACACCTACCAAATAAAATACAAAATATTTTCACCTAGGCACTGGATAAATTATTCAGAAACAGAGGCCCTCTGACAAGGCCATATGGGGACTTGTCTGTAAAGGACCTGATAGCTGAATAGCACTGGTCTTCCACTTTCACTGAATATTAGTCCACCACACTTCAACATTCATGTTTAGAGCTAATTTTAATTTTTTAAAAAAAGAATCAGACCTTTGCAAAAGCAGAAAGACTGACACAGGGAAGTGGAATTATGAGCAGTTTTTCCACCATTCTTTTTACATTAGTTACTGGATAAAGAGATAAATAATTAGAAACACTAGGATCTCATGACCACCAAAATTTCACAGATTAAAACTAAGACACGTGTAGTCAGTATCATCCAAGTGTGGTCAGAATGAAAAATGATATCAGTGAGAAAGAGCAGATAAGCCAGTAAAGGTTGTAGCACTTTGATTTTGCCTGATCTTACTGGGAATGA
>JANUYF010000007.1:18732941-18832941 GCA_026167975.1 Phrynosoma blainvillii | reverse complement strand
TTATACTTTAGGATTTTGTCCATTTCCTTCATAGCTGCCCTTCCCATTCCTAATCTTCTTTTGATTGCTTGACTGCAGTCTCCTTTCTGATCAATGTTTGACCCAAGTATTGGAAATCTTTAACTATTTCGATTTCCTTGTTATCTAAGTTGAATTTATGTTGAATTTATGTGGTCATTTTTTTTCTTTATGTTTAGCAACAGACCTGCATAAATGCCCATCCTTAAAATGCCAATCCCAGGATTTCATCAGAGTGGAATGATAGCACTTTAATTGTGTATTGTGAAAGAGCTGTAGGATTCCTTTCCTCTTTTTCTAGTCTTGCTATTTTGCTGGTAACAAGTAGCCTGATGTGGAGAAATTAAGCAGTTATCATTTTCCTCATCCCTTTATTCCAGCATCAAGAAGATTTTTCTGTGCTAAATTTTTCTGTGTTGTGATACTCTTGTAGGCTGTGTTTGGCAGCAACAGTACCATAACTATTGTGGTTGATGGCTACTCTTTGGTAGAAATGTTGAAATATTCACAAATTTTCTCATCCTTAGTGATAAAGGATGACTAACCCCCTTCCCAACAAATAACAAAAATTTGATCCAACTGTATTTTCCATAAAAGTCAATCTTTTTAAAATAAAAAAAAAATCAGGCTTTTTGTGGAAAAACAATATAGCACGAAAAAAGACTCTGTTTAAAATTTCACAGTAGAGGCCCCTAATGAAAAATATTATCAAGGAATGTATGCAAAAACTATAATAATGTTGTTTCAGAATGTATTCATTCCTGCCTGCAAAAATAAAATAAATGAACATTTACAGCCGTATTCTTTTCAGCTTCGTATGAGAATAAATTCTACTTTTCACTGACTGTAAGAGAAGATACATTATGATAATTTGTTTTAGGGGGGGAAACTTTGAATTAATAGTGATCTTTATTCTTTCCATATCCAAGTCCTACTTTTAAATCTATGCAGCAAGATAGGATATAGTTTATTTTGAATGTCATATTATACTTTTATCTGTACCATAGCTACCTAGTTAGCACTATCTTTTCACCTTCACTTTCTTTTCCTCCCTGTGGTTTCCTCTCTTTCTTTCCCCCAGAAAACAGATGGCCAACTTGTGCTCTTACTGAAGGACTTTAATTCCATCAGCCCTAGCCAGCCTAGACAGTGGTGAGGGATGATGAGAATCATGCTCTAGCAACATCTGCAGTGCCATAGCCTTCAAGTTTCTGCTACAACTCTTAGACCACAACAGAATGTCATTCTCATATTTAAGACTGTAGAAAACAATGACTAGATCATGGTGGAATGGAAAAGAAGCAGGCCCACTGTTGCTTAAACAATAAGAAATAGTTTAGAACAGGGGTAGGCAACCTAAGGCCTGGGGGCCGGATGCGGCCCTCCAAGGCCTCTGGACCGGCCCCAGGCCGGTCCTGCTGCCGCCACCGCTGCCTTCCATAATGATATTGATTATTGTTGTTATTACTTGTTCTTGGGGTTTTCTTGGCAAAATCTCCACAGGGGTTTTGCCATGGCTTTTCTGGGGCTGAAAGAGTGTACATGCATTTTTTTTTTATTTTTTTTAATTTTATTTATTTATTTATTTATTTATTTATGGTGCTTCAGCCCCCCAATTGTCTGAGGGACAGCAACCCGGCCCCCGGCTCAAAAAGGTTGCCTACCCCTGGTTTAGAACAAGACTATATGTTAGCCCACTAGAATCTTTATAAACTTTTGGTGATCCCCCTCACCAGGTTACACTCTGAGGCTGGCGTGCAGTTTAGTGGATCATAGGTTAAATTAAATTAATTTGAGAGATGACTTGTTTAAAATAAAACCTGAATCAATCACTTGTAGTGTTTATTTTGGCAATTGCACTTTTCATTGCAGATACATTTTGTGATAGCCTAGTGCTCTGGGTTGTTGTTGTTGTTATTATTATTATTATTATTATTATTTTAAAAAGTCATTGGTGTAGTTCAGATAAAACAGGGCCACTTTGCAAGGGTTAGGAGCACAGCTGTAGGAGAAGACAACAAATTATATATATATATATATATATATATATATATATATATATATCTGGGGTCTGTAGCACTATTTGGAGGGAGTTCTTTGGATGTTACAAAATAATGGGTGAATGTCATGGTGTATTTCAACATCTTGCTCTCAGAACTCCTCTCTTCTTCATTTATATATGTAAATCCCACTGAAGTAAAAGCAGCCAGAAGCATTTTTAGGACATTGTTCTATGCTTATAATGTATATACATAACTGATGTTTAAAGCATAACGATACAAGGCTTATTCCAATTCTTTGTTAAGAGTAGAGGAAAGAACATTAGATAAGGAGAAAGATTGAACACTGATGCTGCATTTCAGCAGTTGGGAACTGTTAAATTTTGTAGGATGGGGAGGGTCCTTCACTCAAAGTTCTTGCCATCTTGACCACACTCCTATGTTGCTTAATCTATGCAAAGTTGGAAGGTATGAATTATATAGGGGAGTATTGTATCTTTCTTACTTACTTTTCATTCTCCATTTGTATCCATTCCACTTGATTTCCTGGGTTGATATTATACAATTATTATGGTGTAATGTCCACAGTTCTTTTGTTGGAGAATACCAATATGGGAAGGGTCTAACCTGTGTAATATAATGGACTAGATGAGCTTTAAAGATAACTTTTTACCACGAGTGTCTTTCCCTGTAGTATATGGATTAGTTTCCTTTCCCATGTTGTGCAGAAGTCTGTGCTATGCACATTTAGTTTATATGGTATAGGTGAAAATTGCATTTGCTACTTAGTGCAAACTTGACAGGGAGCCACAGTAATTTGATTCTTAGAGGAGCATACAAAAATTACACACATTTGAAACTCCATATTTGTTATATTCACATTTATATTAAAACATCACTGTTATGCATCTTAAAAAACGAACATATATTCTAAAATTTGCAAAGAATTTGTGGTCCTTGTGACAGAGCCAGTTCTATATTTTGATGAAGTGAAGAGAATAGCTGAAGAAATAGACTGTGAATGTCATAAATTTTATTTTATTTGTATTCATTTAGTTCATTTACTATATATACTCATATACAAGTCTAGAAATTTTAGTAAAAAAATTGATCCTCAAAAACTAGGTCGACTTATCCATTGTTTCGGGTCCTAGTCTCTGGAGCAGCAGAAAACAAGCTTGTTCCCTCCTCGAAACCCGAAACAATGGATGCAAGCTGCAGGAAAAGAGATTCCACCTCAACATTAGGAGGAACTTCCTGACAGTAAGGGCGGTTCGACAGTGGAACACACTCCCTCGGAGAGTAGTGGAGTCTCCTTCCTTGGAGATCTTTAAGCAGAGGCTGGATGGCCATCTGTCGGGGATGCTTTGATTGGGAGTTCCTGCATGGCAGGGGGTTGGACTGGATGGCCCTTGTGGTCTCTTCCAACTCTATGATTCTATGATTCTATGATTCTATGATTATCCATGGGCCAATGTAAGTACTGTATTTTAACTCTTATTAATGAAAGAACTATCTCCTTCTCTAAGTAGGGTGTCCAAAGGTGTGAGCTTAGTCCATCTACAATATGTTTTGGGCCAACTTTGACCAGAGCTGTGTGTCTTCTCTTTTTGATTGTTGCTAACTTTATGGTCTTCACTTTCATATTATTGATTATATGTGGCATAGTGTCCATCCAATAAATATCAAAAATGTGCTGATAATTTTAAAAACTATGTAAACTAGCACTTACAGACTTACAAAGAATGGTGGTGGCAGCTACAATGAAGTTGAAAAATAGTACAGGCTTAGCGGAGGAATAAAAACGGTAGCTTGATAGGCAGATCTTTTGGAGAATCTTTTGGTGTGTTGACACCTTTTTGATACTGTATCTCACAGCAGGTCCTTGGTATCCACTGGGGTTTGGTTCCAGGACCACCTGTTCCCCTCTCCTATGGATACCAAAATCTGTGGATGCTCAAGTCCCATTTACAATGGCATAGTAAAATGGTGTCCCTTATATAAAATATCAAAATAAAGTCTTGTTTGTGGAATTTTGTGTTTTAATATTTTCAAGCTGTGAATGGTTTTGGATGCAGAATCCATGGATATGGAGGGCCAACTATTTATTTAGAAGCTTATTGCATAACAAGTTAAACTGGTTTACCTAAGCTGGCTTAAAATTGTAAATGGGTGGCATCCTGATTTTATCATAAGGATTTAGCTGCCAAAATCACTGCCCAGGTGCAGCCTGGGTCCATTGCTGCTCCCAGGGATGCACAGTGTGGCTTTTTTCGAAGCTGGGAGTTTTCTGGCTTAAGGAAATGGTTGCCTGAATGGCTCTGGGAGCAGCAATGGATGCGGGCTGCACCCGGGCAGTGATTTCGGCAGCTAAATCCTGTGATAAAATCAGGATGCCACCCGTTTTAAATTTTAGGCCGACTCAAGTAAACCGGTTTAACTTGTTATGTGATAGTCTCCTTAGTGTAGATCTTGGAAAATGTATTTTTTAGACTTTGGCTCTTTGAATCACCAGACCAGTTGTGAGTACTGGCCATTTTTGCTAAGTGATTCTTGGAGCTGCAGTCCAGAATCTAATTTTTCTAAGCTGTGGTGCAGGGTATATATACAGACACATTTGTGTATGTTCTTTTGGTTCTTCTCTAGTTTCATTCAAGTGTGCTGAGGAGGCTGTCAATATCAAACTTCTCATGAGATATGTATTGAACAGGGCCCATTCACAGTACCCAATTGTAGTGCTGTTATTCTACTTTAACTACCATGGTTCTGTCCTATGGAATCCTGGGATTTGTAGTTTAGTGAGGCACTGGAGCACTCTAAGAGAGTTCTAAATACCCCTGACAAACTTGCCAATCCCCCGATTCCAGAGGATGGATGATAGTTAAAGTGGAATGATCACAGCTAAGTGGAATAATAGCGCTATAATGGTATAATATGAATGTGCCCTCGATTTCATTCTGCATACTTGTTAATTCTAGCATAATTCTTTTCAAAGATCTGTGATGCACTTCATTGGTTTCTAAGCTCAAGCTGAGAGCAGAAATTTCCTCTCATGTGCTCCTGCCAGTAGTCCTGTTTGTCCTAAATGCCATAGTGATAGCTTTCATGAGGCTTGTAGTGTTGGTTATATGTATGAACTAATTTGATTTTACTATTTATATTAAAAGTTTTGGAATTACATTAGTGTAGCTGAATTGCACTTTTCTTTTGGGCTATTTTGCATGTCTGTTGAATGTTGAAAAGTGATAATCATTCCCTAATTTTATAAGGACATTTTGTGCTACAGATCTTAAAGCACTTCCAGAGGGCTTCAGTCACAGCCATGAACAGGTAAAAGAGATTGCAGGAGACATTGACATCCTGATCAATGACACAAACCATCCAAACAAATTAGCTCAGGACTCCCTAAAGAGATAAAAGTGTCTCTGGCTTTAGAATTTTACCATAATTTAAAATATGATTGTCCTTCTTCAGCTTAAATCAAACAAACAAATAAAAAAAGGTAGACTTGTGGTAGAACAGCAGGAAGAAAGAACCTATTCTATGGTGCTTCTATAGATGGCAAGTTGTCTCTTCCTTTCTGTGAGCTATAATATATGGTTTGCATCCATTTGAATATGGATATATACATATACATTTGAATATGAAACCTGGTGCACAATAATAGAGAATAATTTAATGAATTTTAATTAGTTTTAATTAATTTTAAGTGGTTTCCAATGCCTTTGTTCACAAATGACCATTGTTGAAACTGGACCTGTCACTTCATTTAGCAATAGCAAGTACATTTCTATACCCCTTATCAGTGAACTAGCACTCCCCAAACAGTTTACAATGTGTAAGCCAGTTGTCCCCAACAAGCCGGGTACTCCTTTCCATACACAAACGATTTTGAATTTGAATTGACATCCTCACACACCAAGGGCATATACAGGTCTGTCTGTAGCTTTCCGTTCCACTAAATGCATTTGTGGAAGTAGACTTAATTCTACGAAAGCTGATGCTGCCAACTTCTTTCTTTCAGTTAGTCTCAAAGGTGCTACAAAATCTCTCTACTTACAGGGTTTTCTTGGCAAGATTTGTTTATTGTGCAGTTATCTTTGCCTTCTTCTGAAGCTGAGAAAGTGTGACTTGCCCAAGACTACCCAGTGGGTTTCAATGGCCAAGTGGAAATTGAAACCCTGGTCTC
This sequence comes from Phrynosoma blainvillii, assembly GCA_026167975.1. Lineage (NCBI taxonomy): Eukaryota > Metazoa > Chordata > Lepidosauria > Squamata > Phrynosomatidae > Phrynosoma > Phrynosoma blainvillii. The sequence goes on along the minus strand of JANUYF010000007.1, from coordinate 18,826,734 downwards.
CAGATTTGTAACTCCAGCTTATTTTGCAGGGATGGTGGTGGTGGAAATGCAGGACATAATTTTGTTGGCAGAACCGGAAAATGTAATGACCCATGTGTGAAATAAACTTTTTGGGGAAATGTGGTGAAGATGGGGAAATATTTACATTTCTTTATAGATTAAGAAATCACAGATAATCAGCACATTACCACAACCTATTGAAAAGGTTTCATATCAATGTATGAGTTGTGTGCCACAAATTCACGTTCACTTCCTTGAAATACTTAGTACAATTTAAGTATCTACTCATGTTAGCTTGGTGAAGTAGAACATTTAGTTAATTTTATGAAGCAACTCTTTTTTCTGCATTTAAATGATACAAAATAATTGTTACAGGTGTCTTTTTCTGCAATACAATGCACAATCTACTTTGTGAATGTATTGTTGTCTAATTGTAGATGTTATCAATGTTGGTTCTGTTTGCTTATGTCTAGATACTGTTGTTGTGACAGAAAATACAAAGATGTTTGCTCTTTTAGTATCGACTTCATAGAGTTCTGCACCATTTCCAGTATACCATACCCTCCAACATTTCACAGATGAAAACTGGGACCCCCTTGTCGACACACAACCCCAGAGTGTGACCAAGATGGTAAAAGTTATTCATGAGGAAGATCACACAGTCAGGAGAGGTTGCTGCAGTTTGCTTTTGCCTGAGCCTACTGGAATGTAAAAGATTTTGCTTCTCCTGGCTGAGTCTTTTGCACTTTGAACTCAGTTTGCAGGAAGGATAAAGAAGGAAAGAGGGAAGAGGAGAGAAAATGGGGGCATTTTAAAAAGCAGCTGGAAAGAGTGGGATGAGAGAGGATAAATCGTGACTGCCACTGCCAAATCCAGGACAGTTGGAGGGTATGGTTTACAGAGAAATTCATGTCTTGGTAACTGTACTTCCATCAACCAATATTGCCTTTTTAATGACAATGTTAAGATTGGAACAGAATTTGTGAAAGGTGTTATTTTAGGTAGCATTAAAGCATTCTGTGCTATAAAGCCTGATTCCTCAGATTATATTTATGTTAAGCAAAATTAAATAAAATTGGTCTGCCATTGTAGTTTCATCACACATGAAATTGGCCTTAACAAAAGGTAAAGTGCCAGGAAATGTGTGAGGCTTCACTTCAGCATAGTGTGTGAACATACTTTATCATAGGGATGCTTCAAGTTTCCCCTCCAAACTAGTATAGAGACGTCATGTTGGGAGATGAAAAGAACAGCAATAAAATAGAACTATTCATGTAGATTCAGCTAGGAGACAATAGGGTTGAAAACTCAAGTAGAACCAACAATGTAGATTTAGTCAAGTTTAAAGTGGGTTAGATCTCCGGACATCCAAAAAAGCCTTTTCATTCCCTTTCATCACTTATAATTGGAGCCTAGTTAGTATCTAAAAATGAGCTTTACATTTGCAAAATGAGTTATTTAGGAGGACCAAAATATATCTCCCTTGAAAGTAAGCCCTCCTACTTAAACTGAAAGAAGTTAGACTTAGGTCAATATTCAGAGGTATTTCGGAACTTTTAGGTGAATTTCATCTTGCTTTTTAGTAGGTTAACTTTAAATTGGTTAGCATAATTGCTTGGAATTGCTTTCTTCTTTAAATGGAGATTATAAGATATAAAGTACTGCTGATTCATATAGCTGGACTAATTTTGTAACACTAAAACTTTGAAAAAAGAGGTTTCTTTTAGTTACAGACTAGAATGTCAGCATCAAATAATGATATTTCTATAACAGTTCTTACGGTTAACTCTTAGTTTAGGATCACAATTTAAAATTCACTACCCATTATTTGGCACAGAATGGGAACAGAGTTCCCCCACCCATAACAATAAAAAATAATGAAGGAATTTCCTGCAATAAAATAAAATAAAAGTTAAAGAAGTTTCCAGAATATCAGTATCAATGTTATTTAATTACACTAGTATCTCTCCTCTTTCTTCTCTATTTTTCCTCACTTCTAAATGTAGTATATTGTTAATGTTTTAAATACAACTGGTTTTGATTTAAATACATTGGATTTGCCTTTTTAACTTTCTCGTAGGTATTGTTTTAGAAATCCCTGATCTTATATACTTTCCCCACAACTGCAAGGAGATCCCACAGCCAGTCAAAGGATTTATTGCTGGTAAGAATTGTTTTATTAAATGTTATTAAATGATTTAATACTTTTATATTTTATGAATGAGGATCCCTAGGTTAATGTCTATGCACTTTGCATGGTATGTGCATATGTGTGTTGTTTGGGAACAATAATCTATACTTAACAAATTCCTAGTTTCAAGTAAGGGTATCTCATGATCACTGCAGTGATGATAACTCTTTCTGTAATGGGAGAGACTGGTAATGGAAGAGACATAACGTATATACTCGACTATAAGTCGACCTGTTGTATAAGTCAAGGGCAGGTTGGGGACCAAAATTATGGATTTTGATATGGATAAGTCGAGGGTGAAGCTTGGGGGCATCTAACAAAGGATGTAAAGGATGAAGCTAAGGAAAACAATGTCAAACCACTTACAAAATTCCAGCAGGCATAACTGTTTGTGCTCATAGTACAGGCTGGATGGATGAGAAAATAGAGGCGGTTCAGTGCTTCCAGGGCATATGACACTCTTGCCTTTCACCAGGGGATGGTTCCTTTTTAAAATGAGAGTTAAAGTACAGTACATACACTGACCCATGGATGAGTTGAATCAGGTTTTTGAGTCAATGTTTGACCTAAATTTCTAGACTTATACATGAGTATATACAGTATCTCCAAAACAGCAGTTCTTAACTGTTTCTTTATCATGGATTCTCTTTAAATATTTTTGTTACCATGGACCACCATGACTTAATTCAAGATTTAAAACCCTAAAGTGCACCAGATATATATTTAAAGTTGTGAGATGTGCAGCCAAGGACTTGTAAAAAGAAGTCCCCCAAGCTGAACTGACCAGATTTCTCTCATCCCTGTATCTTTTGGTCACCAAAGATCTCCCTGATATATCTTCACCATGGTGTGTGTGTCAGTAGTAATATCTAGTGGCGTGAGGAGTTGGGACTTTGCTTTCTGGACATATGTATGTGCATGCATGAGATGTGATCAAGCTTGCATCTCATTCCTCCATCCTATGCTTGGGGGGGGGGGGGAGGAGATTTCTGAAGGCAGAGTCACACATATGAGTGCATGCACGTGCACACACACACACACACACACACTACACTTATTTGCTCTCACACATCCAGACCATGGCTCTAGAACTGCTGCTCCTCCTTGCCTGCTTGTGGTTGCCTGTCTAAATGCCTCTCACCATTTCCCTTCGCCTCCAATTCTGTGCACACTAGCAGCCCCAAAGTCTGCCATTCTGGACAACACAGTTTTTTCATTTCAATTGGAGAGCAGTGAGTTTGGGGTGGCAGGGAACACACTCATGCATACACACACACACACACTTGCACAGTGATGGTATCAGGATGGTACCCAGAAACCTCAGTCCCACAGCTAAGCACAACTTTTTACATGTGTTGTCTGTGCTTTGCTCAAGGGCAGGCAGCAAAGGGAGGTGGGTGGGAGCCAGAAAGACAGACAGTGAGGAGTGACAGCCGGCCAGGGCTGTGGGGACTTGTTTGGCCAAGGTATCTTTGTCACAGAGGTGTCTTACCCTTTTCTTTTGGATTTTCTGGAGAAACTGGAGAGGAAATGACTGAAGCAAGGAGGACTGGGATTGGGAAGATGGAGGCAAGAAAGGGAGAGAGAGAGTGGGGAGGCAGAATCTTACCATTGCTGCTTGAGCTGGTGGGAGGGATGGAGCTATCCGCCACTTTTCAGTGGAGTTGAGCCCAATAGGCCTTGGAAGGAGGAGAATTGATGGCCTGGGAGGTGGAGGTGACACCCCCAGGTGCCTATGGGGCAAAAAAGTCCACAAAAAGTAATCTGGATTACCATATTTCTGGACAGCCCTCTACCCAGCTGCACCCAAGTTGTGCAAAAATGTATGAGCCAGGAGGTGCTTTCAGCTTTCCTCTTCCTGCACATTCCTTCTGCCTGATGACTGATAACATTTCTTCAAGCCTTTGTGGACCTCCTGTGAGGACATTGTGATCTCCCACAACCATATGTTCCATGGACCATAGGTTAAGAATTGTTGCTCTAAAAGTAAAGTTTTATGTCATCATAGTATGCTGTTATGATAGCTTTCTCAAGAGAGCTTTAGCTTGCAAATGCCATAGTGTATATGTGGTCAATTATCAACAAGTTACTACTGCTTTTGTCTTACCTGTGTACCATCCTTAAAAAATAAAGCCCAGACTGGTGAGTAAGATTGCATTGTCTTTTTAATAGACTGCTGGGTGCCAATAGGGAAGAGGAAAAGACTTACAAAGTGATTCTGGACGCAGAGAAGCAAGTTTTTTCCTTTAGGTTTTTAAGCTGGATACAGAGAAGACTGAATGCTCCATATTCCCTCTCCTCCCTCCCTTCTCACCTGGATACAGTTCTTGTTCTCCTGCAGATAGCAGGCTAACACTTAAAGAAAAGAGTGGAAACCATTTTTGATATTTGCACATACGAAATATTTGCACATAGAAGTAGGATTGGCATTGGAAATATTTGATTTTCTGAAGGTAAACTGTGCTTGAATAGATTTGGTAAAATATATACGAATAGATGTCAAAGTTAGGCCCATTTATATAAGCAGAAAAACAGAAATGCAATAATTATGTCCCAAATTTTCTTAAAGTCTATAAAAAGAGACACAATTGTATGCAAGAAGAGACATTGCTATCTTGAAATCCAGAAATGTCTCACATACAAGGATAATATGTTGTCAGTGATGGCAATGATGGAGGTGTTAGGCATGAGCCTTCTTTCTTACCCAAATTAAACACAGATTTCCTGCACTCAGGACTCTCGAGCTAGCTTCTTTTTCTGTTTTAAGACAAGTATCCTATTTTTTTCTAATTAAATGTTTATTTAGCTTTAAACACATAATGTCTGTGGAACAATGACAACAACAACAACTAACTGCACAGGTCAAGGTATGTATCTGATCAATAGTTATTCTGCAGCAGAATAAAAAAAAAACAGTTCTCAGCAAGAGCCAGAGAGCCCATCTTGTCAAGATGTAGAGTGTCTGTCCAAAGATCCATCTGTGAAGTAGGAGGTTGAATCTGGTGGGAGTGATGATTTAACATAATCAGTAAAGATCATCTAGTCTTCTTGAAATGTGTTAGACCTTTTGTGGCCAATGCAAAACCTCGTCACAGCAGACAGTTTCTCCATCAATCACATATCCCAAATTCTAGACCACCAGTGTTCAATGGAGAGGTCACCTGACTTCCAACATTTGGCTATGTCTAATCTGGCAGTAGTAATAAGAAAAATCACCAGTTTCCTATGTTTCAAGTTAAAATTAGTTTTAGCAAATATAGAAAGCAAAAGCAAAATTGGACAAATATTCACAGTTTGATCAGAGATACATGAAATTTGATAAGAGAACTGCATCCCAGAATTTTCTCACTTTAGGACATTCACTCCACATATACATATACATATAAGAGCCTCTAGATTTACAACCCCTCCAGCAATCCAGAGAGAGCATTTTAATAATTTTAGACAGCGTTACAGGTGTGAGATACTACCTATGGATGGTTTGCAAAGTATTCTCCCTCACAGATGCTGAATGGGATTTGTATGGGGGTAAACACCAAATATGAGCCCATGCAGTGTTTGAAATCGTGGGTTTTTAATTCTTCTTGCTAAAATGAGTGCATATATTGGCCTTTCCCATACATGTGTTCCAGGAGATGTTTGTAGATAGCTGCCACCATCCTTTAAGTATGAGAAGTGGAATTCAGACAAAGTTTTCTGAAAAGGAGAGTGGCATGGAGATTCTCCTGCTGAGGCTAGGTGTGATGCAAAGGAAGCAATTTGGTGTACTTGAAGCCAGGTAAGGTTAAAGGGGAAAGGTTGCCTACCCCTGGGTTAGTTAGTTGTAGGGAAGTTTTTATAGTATTGGTGAGCTTTGGTAATCCATCAGAGAACAGGTCGTAGGTGTGGTAGAGTCCACATCTTCTCACTAACCTTATTAGTGGGAAGTGATCATCTAAATGAAAAAGATGATTAAAAAAAAAAAAGGATGGGGTTTTAATGGGAGAGGAGGCCAGAGCTAGTATGTGTTTCCATTTATGTCAGATGAGTAGGGAGCTAGATAAAAATGAATTCATTAACCTACCAATTTTCTGTTTTGAAGTTTTAGTGTAGAGGCAAGTAAATTCAGTGGACTTCATGTTATAAACTTCTAGATTTACCCATCTGGTAACACTGTTGTCCTTAATTAATTGAATAGTTTGGCTGAATTGGAAAGCCTGGAAATATAGTGCAATATCTGGGACTGCCAGGTCATCATTGTTGGAAGTGATGTGTCTAGTATATTTGGGAAATCTAGGTCTCTTTTTATTGAAAATAAATTGATCAATTAATTTTTGCCATTTCTTGAATCTAGATGGGAGAGGAGTCAATGGGATTGTTTGAAACAGTAAAACAAGCCAAGGGATCATGAATATCTTGACTAATGCAATCCTGCCAAGGATGGAAAGATTTAAAGCCTTTCATTCTTTAGATTTGGGGCCTATACAGACTGCCAGAAATAATCTAGCTTGAGGCCACTTTAACTGTCCTGGCTCTATGCTAGGGAATCATGAGCATTGTAATTGTTTCTGAGACATTGAGCCTTCTCTATCCGAGAGCTCTGGTTCCACAATAAACTATAGTTCCCATGATTCCTTAGCACTGAGCCAGGGTAGTTAAAGTGGACTCAGTCTGTATAGGCCCTTACATAGCATCCATGTGTCTACCAGGTTATAATTTCAGGGGTATGGACTGCTGGATGTCTTTTGTGATGACTATTCCCAAATAGGAAAAATCTGAGGGATGAAGTTGCAAGCCCATTAGGTCCTGCCAGGATTTTTGCTGTTGGCATGAAGTGTTTAGAGCCATTAATGTGGATTTGTTAAGGTTAATTTTTAAACCTGAATAACTTACCAAAGGACTCAATTGTCTTTTTCAGAGGCAGAAATGATAATTCTAGGTGCAATAAAATAAATCAACACATCATCAGCATAAAGCGCAACCTTATGGTATTCATTGCTGATGCAAAAGCCAATGATTATGTCGACTCATGTTAGCCAAGGACTCCATTGTCAATGCAAACAGGAGGGGTGACAATAGGCATCCTTGTCTGGAAAGTGCAAAAGGTGTTGCGTCAAGGCCATTGACCAACACCTTTTCCATTAGTTGCTTCTGATTTCTCATAGATAAGGCAGAGTGCTCCAATGAAGCCATCTCCAAAATTCATTCCTTGAAGGACCCCAAAAAGAAATGGCCATTCCAATCTGTCAAAGACTTTCAAAGCATCAAGTGAAGTCTTAGAGGAGTATTTGACTGGTTGGAATGGTGGATGATATTGAGTACCCTACAGATTGGGTCTGTTAGATATCTGTCCAGCATGAAGCCCACCTGATCAGGATCAATGTCTTCTAAAATAAACTCATTTATTCTGGAGGCCATAATAGAAGTAAATATTTTTGCATTTTGATTAAGGAGTGCAGTAAGACGGAAAGATTTAGTTTCTAGGGATTCCTCTTTGCTTTTGGGGATTGGAATTATTTGGGTTCTCTGTCAACTTGTCGGCACAGGAACATTATTAGGAATGGAGTTAAACAGGGCAATAAGATGGGGTGAAATTTGGTCAAATAACAATTTGTAAAATTCTCCTAAGAAACCATCTGGGCCTGGACTCTTATTCTGTTTCAGCTTAGATATTGTCTTTTTGAGTTCATCTGGATGAATAGGTTTGTTTAACAGTAATTTATGAGAGTCTTTGAGCTTCTTCAGATTTAGAGATTGTATAAATTGGCCCATGTCCAAATTTTGTGGCAGTTGACAGGTATATAGCTTAGAATAAAAGTTTTGAAATTCTTTCATAATTTTGTCGGGAACTTTCACTATATTCCCTTAAGAGGAAGTGAGCGTGGATAAGGTTTTCCTTCCTACCTTAGACTTGACAGCTCTAACAAGGAGTTGAGAATTTTTGTTGTTAAATTCATAGTAGTAAGATTTAGTGTAATGTAAGGCAGTTTGAATCTTTCTATTCTCAAGAGTTGCCAGCTCTGCTTTTTCCTCTGGAATTGAATGAATACCTATGAATCAAGCAATGTTTGTGAGCTAATGATAGCTTTTCTATCTCTTGGAGGAGGCTTTGTCTCATGGCTCCTTTAAGTCACTTTTGTGTAGCCCCTTCCTTAATTAATAAGCCTCTGAAAACTACCTTCAGGGTATCCCATGATAAGGCCTCAGATAATTTCAGATTATCTGTTTTCAAGATAAAATTGTTTAATTTCATCTTGAATCTGTTTTTTTAAAACATTTATTCATGAGGAGATATGGATTAAATCTCCAGATACACGTTTTTAGTAGATCAGGTCCAAGCTGCCAGGTTAATGTTGTGATTGCATGGTCTGAAGAAATGATAGACTCTACCTGTATATCAGCAATATTAGGAAAGTCTTGGGCACCTTAATGTCTAAGGCTTCACATATGTGAAGAAGCTGAGTTTTAGTTAAGGCAGTCATGACAGAGCCATTATAAAAGATTATTAGTTTAAAAGGGAAGCCCCATTTGTATTTTATGTTTGCTTTTTTGGAGCAGAGAGGTGAAGGGTTTAAAATCATGGCTCCTGGGGGGGGGGCACCTTGTCTCCAGTTAAAGCCAACGTCTGATGTGCTCTTTCTATGTCAGCCAAAAGGAGATCAAAACCTGGGCAGGTGTTATTCAGCCAGGTAAGAAGGAATGAAATCATGTCCTAATGCTCCTCCCATTCAGGAGTTCCATGAATTCTGATATTTAAGTGTCTATTTCTGTCCTCCAAATTCTGTCTTTCATTCATTTGCTCTAACTCCTGTTATGCAGGCCTCATGAGAATGACCCTGTTCAAGAGCTGCATTAGCTGTAATTTCTATATCTCCAATGTGAGCTGTCAGGGCAGTAAGCTTTGAGTTCACCAGCCCAGTCTTTTTGTAAGTACTGCACTAAATTTACATGAAGCCCTGCCAGGAGGTCTAAAAATGATGGGTCCCATGTCAAGGGACTCTCACCTCTGCCTCCCTTCCCTCGTGTCATCTCTGTGTCCTCTGTTTGACTTTTTGGCTTTTTAAGAGATGAGCAGAAACCCAAAACTGCTTAATCTACTGACCTTTTAGTTCCTTGCATCAGATAGGTATTTTTGATCTTGAAAGTTGGGCAAAATTAATTCCATTTAATTAGTAAAATCTGAGAGCCTGTTCTGCTCAAGTTTTATGCTCCCACCATGATCGATGCCGAACCATGCCTCCCCAGACAAGTATCCTATTTTTAAGGACTTCCTTTCCCACCAAGCCGGTTGACTAACATAGGCAGTACATTCCTTAAGAGATCCTCGGACATCTCTTAGAGTCCTGGCCCTTTAAGTCTCTGCATCCTCAATAGGAGAGTGGTACCTGAAGTCAGAAGTCAGGACTAGGGTGCAATAAAAGGGCTATTGATGTGGTTAAGCTCTTACTAGAAATATTTGTCTGTTCTTATGGCTCTGTCTCAGAGCCAGAAGTCTCCTATAGCTGCCTCCCAGGCTGTTGGATGTGAGGGGCCAGCCTCCGACCCACAGTGTTTCAGAGACCAGCACCATATTTGTTCCCATTGGGTACAATTGTTCTTCCTTGTCTGGAAACTTGCCAGGGACAAACAGCCAATAGTTCATGGACCAACAGTGGTCCTGGGTCTACCGCTTTGAGTAGTATTGTCTTATAGCTTCTGACTGATGTTATCTTCTGGGACTCTGAACTCTGTTGAATCCTTCCACTCTTATTCTGCCAATAGTAACTGTCAGAGCAGTATTATTTGAGTCCCCTATGGAGTCTTTTCTGCTAGGACTCAACTGTTATTGAAATGGGTTGTTCTCTAGAATTTACATGCTTACATTATAACTGAGGTAGAGCCTTAGAACAAACACAGGCCATTGCTGCAATAGCTCAGGATCTTGCTGTAATTAGTGGATTTTGCTGTCAAACTGGTAATAACTAGACTTCCATTTAAGACGAGACTTGGACTGGACAGTGTGTGCAGAAACATGCAGAAGTCCCAAATAAATCCATAACCACCAACTGTCCTGATTTGACAGAATTTGTTTCGAGCAGGTTTGCCCTTGCCCTCCTCTGAGGCTGAGAGAGTGTTACTTGCCCAAACTCACCCAGTGAGTTTCCATGGCCAAGTGAGGATTTGAACTCTGATCTCCCTGCACTCAACCCCTGCACCATCCTGGTTCTCACACTAACTATAAGCTCCCTGAATTTGTGGATCAGCTACAGAACTCTTTATATCTTACCATTTTGGCCCTTGGTGCAAGTCAGTTGACAGTTCTGAATGTTAATATGTTTAAAAATGTTTACAAAGGCCTCCCTCAGTTATTTAAAAGATTCACTGTTTGGTACTATAGCTTTTGTATACAAAGAACTTGAGATATATGAATGAGAACCATAAAACAGCATACAATATTGGGGTGCCTGACAATCAACATTTTATCCTTCTAAGGGGCTTAAATGAATCTGCATAAAACCATCTTCACCAAGTTCTAATTAGCAAAACTTACCTTTCCTTTTGACCATATTCCTTAGAGGTCATTCCATAAACCATTTAAATAGCAATACTGATAGCAATATTAGAAGCCAAGAAATTAATTTTATACTGTATAAATTGTTTAAAAATATTGTGACTTTATCTTGTTTTAAGAAGTGCTTTTTTATTTTTGTGGATATTACCAACAGAGGATTACTTTTATTTTGGTTCCCTCTCCCACAACAGTTATATTAGAAATTTGCTGTTTTATTCTTACCTTCTTAGTAAAAATCCTTTTATCACACAATGGGTAATTTATATCCATTACCAGCCCTTTCAATCCTTTTCAGTGGGGCTGTCACTGCCTTTGGCATAGTAATGATTAATGTGATCTAATAATAGTGTGCCATTATATTACCTTAGTAAAACATGTACCAACAGCCTATTCAGATCTACCAAATTCATAGCTTCCTATAATATTTTTGTTGAAAGACAGGATTACTATTTTTCAAAGCTGAATTTCCCCCCCTGTTAACATATTTAATGAAATTCACAATTCTTTGCCATAGCAATCTTTTGTGTGTGTGTGTGCATTTTGCCTCGATGGGGGAAGGTTGTATCATTGTGGATTGTGATTTGTTAGGTGAATCCTTTGACATGCAAAAAGTGAAAAGGGAAAGAAAACCTGGTTATAATGTTTCTTCTTCATTAAAGCATCCTTTTAAAAAAAAGCAGTCGTGTAACATAATTTCAACTGTATTTCAAGGAATAAAATGTTGGGAGATGAAATGTTGCCTTTATTTCATCTTTAGCTGGTGTGGTTTTCTCTTTAACTTTAGTTTTGAGTGTGTTACTGAATATAAGTTTCAAAATATAAGGGATAATTGGAACTTCTGGTGCCAGTACAATGGAGCACTTTGACAGAGAATTACTCTAATGTTAAAACTGATGCTGACTTTTAAGATACATATAACAGATGATAGTACATTCTTACACACTTTGCATGCTATTGTAAGATATACTTAGCAATGTTGTGGCTCATGTATATGTGCAAGAATTCACACACATGCCCACAGTGATTTCAAGAGATTAAATTCAGATGCTCAAAATGGAAGTAATCCAAGGATAGATGATGGAGGAGCAAAATGGCAACATTGTTCCAAAAAGTTTTTCTTCCATCCCCAAATTTCTAGCATTGTGGTGAGTCAGACATAGAAAATCATTCACACCTAGCACTCTTCTCTTTGCTTTGTTCATGGTATTGTTGTTGCTATGTGCCTTCAAGCCATTTCTCACATATGGTGACCCTAAGGTGAACCTATCATGAGTTTTCATGGGGCAAGATTTGTTCAGAGGAGGGTTGGCAATGCCTTCCTCTGAAAGTGAGAGAATGTGACTTGCCCAAAGTCACCCAGTGGGTTTCCACATCTGAGCAGGGATTTGAATGCCAGCCCCACCTCCCCAGAGCTATACCCCTGAATTAACCTTGCATTGTATTAAACCATGAGAAATTTCATGTACTTCTCTCTGTGTAACATTAATGACTGGCTCAGGGAAGTCTAGAAGTAGTATGTTGAGAGAGGGAGATATAAGCATGGGGATCCCTTTTGCAAATTTAATGGCATGCCTTGGTGGAACAGTTTGAGGACAACAGTACTGACCCCAAAGAACATGTAGGGTGACTTGGTAATTTGGCTCCCTGTCTTGCTGTCAAGCTTACCTGTTCCTTCATTTCATTCTCATGTTTCTCTCTCTTTTTCTTTTTTCTTCCCTATCTTCATGCTTACCTGAATGAAAAAGGGAGACTCACATTTCTGTAGAGACTTGAGTATGGCAGCTGTAATTGAATTATCAGATCCTTCTTTTCTTCCCAATAGTTATGTACCACATCAAAGATTTCTATTTTTCATTTTTTTTCCTGTTCTAATTTAAGTTATGTCTCATTTGTTTTAATAAAATATACTGTTGAAGAGAGCGACATTATCTGTAACTTTATTGTTGTGGATATGATCATTCATTAAATTTGTTATTCCTCACCTCCCACAATCCACCTATAATTAACAGGAGATCTGCCACATTTGGTTATACAACTGAATGTCAATAGTCTTTGATTCCAAAGCTTTCTGTGGCCAGCATAACTGGCAAACAGATTTTATGATTTATAGGTCAGTAAGTTGGCTCATTCTGATTAGATTTGGTCCAGGAACTGCCAGTCACTGAAACACCCTTCCAGAAGAAGAGCCTCATTATATAGAAGATGGCTATCTGGAATGATGTCTGTAAATTTTTTAATGCAGAAATATCAGTACTTCATAAAAGGAGAAGATATAGGTAAGGAATTTGGTATTATTCTATAGGATATTGGATTCATCAGCCAAGTTGCAGAACTCTCGTGTCCTGTGTTTCTCTTTAGCTGGATTATGCTGCCTGTATCTGTTAGGTCTTCTAAAAGATGGAGTTCATTTAGAAACCAGTATACTGAGGGCTGTTTTGTACTGCATGCATATTCTTCACAGATAGAAACTTAAAATATTGGTGAGTTTATTGACTAAAACTAAAAATGAGGGAGAAAGTTAGGCCATATGCTATAATTTTCATATAAAAACAATGGGGTGGTTATAAGTCTTCCTCAGAACAAATGGAACATTGTTTGAAATGATATGTGAAGGTGGTATAAAGAGTGCAAACCAATAGATGTGGGTTTATTGCATTCAGTAGGTACATATATCCAACAATGAGTCTTGTAGTTTTTGTCTGTGAGGGATATTTGATGGCTGTAGATTGCAGCAAGTGCATTTCTCTCATCAGTTTAATATGTTTAGCAGAACAGCATGAATTAGTTTGGCTCATCGGGTACTATATTTTGAGCTGGCATGTCTGGGCTCATATCTCTTCATAGCCGTGCATTCACTGGATGACTTTGAGAAAGCCACCATCTGCCTCAAGTACAGCTTTCCATACACAACATAGGAATATATGATACTCATCTGGAAGTTCATGGTGAAACAACCTTGCTAAAACAAAGCAAGTGTGAGTCTGGTCAGTATATAGATAGGAGACTTGAGTCCTATTTAGTACAAGGATATCAACAGTATTGACATTTCTTATTGGGTTATTGTGAAAATCACTGAGAAAAGGGTGCTTAATGCACTTGTTATGCTGAAAATGCTATAAGAATTATTAGGAATATGAGAGTGTTTATACATTTTCAAAAAAGCTCCTTAACTATGTAAACTTCAGGATTATGGTTAATAGTATCGAAGTATGGATATAGGATTTTCTTTCCTTTTTTTTTTTTTTTAAAGAAAACATGTCCTTGTTTTCTTTGTTATCATGGTTGGACACATTCAGAAGCATCTGTCTACTTACAAGCTTGTCAACAGAACAACCTCTCCACTTCTGGGTACCTATATGCATCCTGTACTTTCCAGACCCTCAGCTACTTCACTTGCTTAAGTTGGGGAGAGTTGCCTCTCACAGTGTTCTGCTTTCACAAAAGATGGATGGGAACAGCAGAAAATATTCTTATTTGGATGATGTTATCACTCCAGAGAAGTGCTTTGGAAACAACATAGTTTTCAGTTCTTGATTCCACTAGCTCTATTATAGGTAGCATTGCCTTTTTGTATTGCTTCGGTATTGCTTCTGTGAGGTAACACTTTGTTAGCTAAGCTGATAATTGGAAGTTCCTCCTTGTTAAAGTACAACACATCAAACAAAAGGGTGGTGTTGAACCCCTGCTTGTATGCAACCTTGTATGAGAATCAGACAGAGAAGCTTTAGCTGATCAATGTTTCCTTCTTGACATGTAGTGGAACATAATGGACTGTAATAGAGAGATTTTCAAATGAAAAACTAAAATATAGTATTAGGTGTAGCCTACAATTGGGGCAATGTAGTGGCTTAGTGGTTAAGACACCAGTTCTGATGAATGGACGATTTTCAGGTTGGCAGTTCAAGGCCCGAGTGCTTCATGATGGGGTGGGCTCCTGTCACTAGTCCTAGCTTCTGTCAACCTAGCAGTTTGAAAGTGTGCAAATGTAAGTAGATAGATAGGTACCACTTCAGTGGGAAGGTAATAGCATTCACTGCAGACCACCAGAGCAGTCCTTGGACAATGCTGGCTCTTCGGCTTAGTAATGGAGATGAGCACCATCCCCTACAGTCTGTTACAATTAGACAGTCATGTCAAGGGACTACATTTACGTTACCATTAAGTACAATACAGGTAGATTTGCAATGCTGAATCTGATCATAGTTCTGAACCCTTTATAGGGCTGAGCTTGTGTTAACTGAGTTGGAGGTAACAATGTATGCAGTGTTCTACATTAGATCCATGTCTGTTTTCCAGATGCCCGATGCAAATATTCACATAATTTTTTTTTAAACAAAACAAAAATGTTCAAATGCTATGAGATGGCGGTTGATGGACTGCCTTTAATGACTCACCCCTTTTTTGTACAGCTTCAAGCTAGATGCCAACAAAGTATGGTGGTTTCTGTATGCTTTACAAATGGATCACAAAAGACCCGAGAACAACTGAACTTTATAACGTGATGGCCTTCCCTTTACCTATGAATGGGGGAATGTGATGAATGCCACCATGGGCACAAAGTTAAAAGGAAGGATGATATGTCATTAAGTCCTGTCCTTCAAGTACCTTTGTGGCCCCATTTGCATGATGTGTGGCAGCGGCATTGGTTTCTAGCTGTTCCAAGTCGAGATGTAAATCTTTGTTAATTTCATTCTTGCATGCAAGGGCAAGGAATTTCAAAATATATCTCCATCCTGGGTTTCCCATTTGAGACTTCTGTTGAAAAATCTATCTTTTCAAAAAGGTTTTGTAGAAAACATATTTTAACACAAGACACTGATTCCTTTGAGCAAAATGCATTTTTTTTTCCTGCGTAAAACCAATTTGTTCTCAAAAACCACAAACATGTGAAAAATCTTATGGCAGTTGACCTCCCCCACCCCCCACAACTTCTCTAGGGACTCTTTCTGTTCGGTAGCGAGAAAATTTGTAACTGTTCTTGACATCCCTAGTGACAAGCAGCTTTTTTCCATCCCCCTCTGTACAATTAAGGCAAGCCCTTTTGCCACTTTAAAAGTTAAAATGAGAACATCAGATGTGTGTTATACTGCAACAATGTTCTGATTGGCATATTGATCTGGGAGTTGTGGATAGGAAGACTGAGTTTCAAGACCTGAACCCACTGGATTCCCTCAGCATTTACATCTGCATATAGTCCAAAAAGGGGAGAAAAAAAAAAGATGAAAAATTGTTGTTGTTGTTGTTGCAGTATAACACAAATGGATCTAATGTAGAACATTGCATACATTGTTACCTCCAGCTCAGCTAACATAAGCTCAGCCCTATAAAGGATTTGCAGATTTTGATGAATTATTTTTAAAAAGTGAAATCAAATTACTCCCTCACTTAACCTGGACACATTCAATAGGTATAGTTATTCCCACCTTGGAAAGTAACATTGTAGTTGTTGTTGCTGTTGTTGTTGTTGTTGTGTGCCTTCAAATCATTTCCAATATATGGCAACCCTAAGGTGAACCTATCATGGGGATTCCTTGGCAAGATTTATTCAGAAGTGGTTTGCCATTGCCTTCCTCTGAAGATGGAAGAGACACCTAGTGGGTTTCCATGGCGGAGTGGGATTTGAACCTAGTCCAGCATCCAAACCACTATAACACACAGGATAGAAATGACCAAGTACTGCAGATATCTCTCTTGGGCCTAGTGTTGTTTGACATTTTTACAAGTGATTTGGATGATGGTATAGTAAGACTGAATTTTTAGATAACACTAAACCAGAAGTGTTGCCTAATGCTTAAGAATATAGAAGTAGGTTTTGATGATCTTGACATAATAAAGACTTGGGTATGCTAAGGAGCCAGTGTGGTGTAGTTGTTTGAGCACTGGACTATGACTCTGCAGACTAAGGTTCAATTTTTTGCTTGGCCATGTAAACCCATTGAGTGATCTTGGGCAAGTCACACTCTCTCAGCCTCAGATAGGGTTGACATAAGTCAGAAATGACTTGAAGGTACACAACAACACAAGGTACACACCTGAATAAAAAAAACTTGAGTGACACATGACTTGATAGTACTACATGTAAAAACAGTTTTCATCTTGTTTTGGCTTAGAATTTACCAAAACTTTGCAAAATTCAAATATGGGAAGAACTGAAAATGATAGATTTTCCCAAATATAAAAAGGATGCAATGAGGATCATTACCCTCTAGAACTGGGTAAGTGAATAAAAAATGCATTGATCATTAATGTGTTTATTATAAGCCAAAGCAGATCTAGGCTATACCAGCAGCACCAGGGTGTATAGATCATTAAAAATGTTGGTGCCACTCTCTTTTCCTTTAGTTAGATCTCATCTGGAGTATTATGTCCAGCTTGTAACACCACTACTGAAGAATATCATTTCTGTAAAACGTGTCAGGAGTATGGTACTGAAGAAAGGTTGGAGTTGAATGTTTTGCCTCAGAGACATGTAAGAGGCAACATGGTAGCCATCCAACTATCTGAAGGGGTGTCATAAAGCCAACGGAGTAACTACTGTCCTGTTAATTGAAAGGGTAGGACATGAATTGGTGGGCTCAAATAATAATAATAAAAGATTTCAGCTAAACAAAACTTCCTAATATGTAAGCTGTTTGATAGTGGAGCAGGCTACCCCAGAAAGTGGTGGTGTTGTCTTTGTAGTGGAATGGTGAAATAGCGGCCCAAGTCTGCTCCCGCTGGAAGTAGGTTGGAACCCCACTGTCCACATGGCCTGCTCCAGCCAACCAGCAACCCCATACAGGGGCCAACCAGCACCGCCAGGAGTCGGACTATCCCATCTCCTTTTTGCTCCAAGCTTAAGGACTGGAGTACAGCTTCGGCATGACTTCCGGCCACTTTGGAGGCAAGTGGCATTTAATGAGCATACTTTGAAAGCGGTCGGAAGCCACTTCATTTGGCCTGTCTGCTTGGGATCTCTGTTATATATTTTTAAGCAGAGACAGAATGGTCATCTGGTAGGAATATTATAATAGAAGATTCCCTGCATTGGCACTGATATAAACTAGATGATGTATGAGATTATTTTCAAGTCTATGATTATTTATTTCATTGCTGCTGTCAGAATTCTTTGACCCAGAAATGTTCTAAATAGTCAATATGTCTATGACTAAGAAATGCATTTTTTATGTATTTTTTATTCACTTACCCAGTTCTGGAGAGTAATTCTTAGGGAAACTTGCTTGGCACCCACATTTGTGACACTCTAATGCTAAGCTAAGACTGTTGTGTTCTCTCAGGCATTTCCTATATTGTCACATTTTCTGAATTTAGAGCCCATCTTTTAGTCCCTGCAGTGCTTTTTTAACTCTTATAATTAATGATATGTTTAGTTTTTATATCTGTATTTCACACTATGTCAGTATATGTCTATTGTTTTTATGCTATTTTGTGTTTTATTTTTTTATTGTTAATTTGTTGTACTCATTTTTTATTATTTATTATTTTAAATTGAACTATATAATGTCTGGATAAAATTATGTTATAAAGTGTTTAACATACATCCTGTTTAGAGATTCTCTATGTTTGTGTAGAGTGCTGTCTTGGTAATGGAGTTTCTAATCTAGAGGCTTTTCAAGTATAATTTCAGAGAATAATTTAGTTTTTGTCCATGTAGATTTATTTCATACCAGATTCTAAACTACACAGAAAGCCATTATACATGAGTCCATCTATCAATCCACTTAGAAATGGATCCAAATTAGCTACTTTGATGTCTCAAAGACTCATTGTGGCACCATATTGCTGTCCCATGGGATCTGGAGAATCAGTCCTTGTCACTGCATTCATGTAGCAAATGGGACTTTCCTCACTGTATTGTCTTCTAGAAGCAAGGTAGGTAGAAAATGGGAGAGATCCATTCTTTCATGAAGAAGGGTGTGACAGTCTGAAGTCTTGCAAGGTGCCAGCTATGTTTTCTTCCTCATTGGGTCCAGGGGAAGACTGGCTCAGTTATTCCGACAACCAAACACAAAACAATAGAAATGGTTAAAGAAGACTGAATAATTTGAAAAAATTGAAATGCTGAAACATGTAGACTTAGGGCCTTTGCAGACTGCTAGAAATAGTGCAAATTGAGTCCACTTTAACTGCCCTGGCTCAGTGCTAGAGAATCATGGGAATTGTATTTTTTTCTGAGATATTGAGCCTTCTCTGTCAGAGAGCTCTGGTGCCACAATAAACTACAGTTCCCATGATTCTCTAGCACTGTCAGGGCAGTTAAAGTGGACTCAATTTGCACTGTTTCTGGAGGTCTGCAAAGGCCCTTAGTTAGGCTTGTTTTTGCTATTTATTTATTTATTTATTTGTAGAGAGAAAATGATTTTGCAAAAAAAGTTTCTTTTCTGTGCAGAAAACATTCTTTCTATGCAGAAAAGAGATTTCCTCAGAAAGGAATAATGTTTTCTGTACACACTACCGCTTGCATGGAATTCTGTCTAGTCCTTGAAAATTGTGCATTTTTTGCAGTAGGGAAAAAAATCAATTAAATTATTTGTTCTTGCCTGTGAGAATAAAACCCATGCATGTTGCCATCCCTAGATGTGAGATTCTGGCTCTTGTAAAAATCAGTTCTCTCACAAACCGCAAACTTACATTTTGTTGAATCCTATTGCACTTTTGCTATGTTTACCATAATGTCAGTCTCTTGAATCCTTTGAGATATATTGATACTCTAAGGTAGCCTATATTTTTATAAGGACATTTAAAAATAAAGTTGTTACATCTTCTCTGTGGAAAAAGAGATGTTTAGGGGACTATCAAAAACTGCAGGAAACTTGTATATCATACCAGAGCTTCTAAGCTTTTTAAAATGGCACTCAGTTTGAGTAGATCAAAAGTCTTGCCCTGTTGCATACTTCCATCCTGCATAATATAGGGAAGCATTTTAGGCAAGGATATACCTTTTGATAATCTAGCTTCCTGTTCTCACTTGGATCAGAATCAAGAGAAACATTCAGTCTAAACATATCACACATGCTTGTATGGTACTATAGGTTTGTTAGCAATTCTGCCTACTTAGATTTGAGAAGAAGATTTCTGTTTGATATTCAAGGATGGGATTAAATTTGCACATGATCACTAAAGGCAAATTGCTTTTGAAGCAATATTTTAGATTAAAGTACAAAGGGAAAGAGCCAATATTAACAGCAGAAGAGAAAGATAGTGTTCCTGGATAAGAAAAATGAAACTAGCCAGTCAGAGCCCTTAGATAGCCTCAGACACCTAACACTTGTTATTTATTGAATGATTACCTATTTCAATTATCTGTAATAATCATCCAAGTTGAAGATAAACAACCCACTATAAAATACCTGGGAAATTTGCAAACTTGATCACATATGAGATTGGCAGCAGGAAATGCCAACAGCTAATTTAAATAAGGAACATCTGTACATTATTATTTTGAGGATTTTTTTGTCTCTCAGTTTGGAAATTTAGGTGTTTTATGACATGCACTACATGAATATTTCTGTGCTGACTACATGGGTAACTGATAACAAAGACATGTTTTAAAAAGAAAATATTGTGACAAAGGTGAAGAAGCTAGATGTGGGAAGGTGTATGTGTGCATTGCATTAGATCTGGAAAAAAATAGATGTGGCAATAGTAGTAACATGACACTTCAGATATTCAGTGAAGAGTATTTTGGCGCATTGTTCTGTAAACTCCTAAAATAACAATGTAATTTTTAATACTCTTTGCTGTGCCTCAGAATAATCCAATGTGGAACAATTTATTCTGAACAGGTAGGGGGAAAATAGGTGATATATCATTATGGAGTGTTGGAAAATGTATTAATTTTTATGAGTGAGTTATGAAGATGTACAACTCAGTCAGGACTTAGGATAAACATAATATTCCTTAATTAATCCATTATGGTATGGGACATATATGCCACTTTTTATTGCTTTGAAAATGAAGGATGTTTTTTAAAAAGGAAATTGCTACTTCTCAAACTAAAAGGCTTTTTTCCTAAATCATAAAATTGTATCATCTAATTTGCCCAATAATATGAATGAGACAAGCATGTAAATCCAGTGCTGGATTTTCACATAAAGGGTCATCCTCTTTTGCTAGAAGTATTGAATCATTCTGTATCCCAAACTGTTAAAATGACTTAAGAAAAGGAACTCAATTGAGGTATGCAAGGCAAATGAGTTAAGTTGAGGGTTATAGTGTTTCTGGCAGTACAGTTTCAAGGATCATACCCCACCACCAGTAGAGTCCTTCATGCCATAATAAAACTGTCTACTGCAATATAAGTAGAGTGTGAGCAAATGTCCTGGTTTGCTTTCCAATCTGTACCTTTCACACCTTTATCTAGATAAGCTCTTTATCTTTGACCTTCCTGATCTATTTCTGTAACAAAGAGGGTAGATTACTCCTGTGATCTGTTACTACACACTACACACCGAGAGTGCAACATATGTGTACTGAAAATGACAAGGAAGTGCATAGTGAAGACCATAGCTCAGTTAGAGACCAGGCATTTTTGGAACAGAGGGTCTTGAATTCTTTTCATTGTATTTCCAGGTAGGAACGACCTGTGGCTCAAAGTGTGAAGACTCTAGTGCTACTCATGGGAGAGCACAGAGTGAGTAACCTCTGGGTCCCATCTTGTGGTCCCAAAGCACCACAAGATGGTGGCTGCTAGATCAAGGACATGCATAAACACACCACACCTGTGTGTATACCCCCAACATGGTTTTTCCCTTGTTGTTCTCAAACACATATAGTCCCTTTCTAAAAGTTACACAGACAAGTAAACATAGATTTACCCCATGTACAGTATACATGTATATTCACAGGTTCACACTTGAACTTTTCAATCTCTGATTCCATCTCGGCATGCAAAGATGGGGAGGTTTAGACCTTTCCTGTGTGCCTTGAAATCCCTTTGAAAACTGGGGTCTAGGGCAGTCTGGACTTCTAGATGTTCTCACTATTGGAATGGAGATGGGACTATCCCTTTTCTGTGGTAAGGAGAGATCCTGGAGAGAAGCAGAGCTGGCATTTCCTTCTCACTTTCTTCTTGAAATCACACTCCTCCATCCCAGCAAACAGCTACTGGATCGCTTGGGAGAGTATATAGGGAGAAAAGCTGTGTTGAGAAATAATGTGTTACAAATAACCCATTACTTGGATTTAACTATTTGCCGCAATAGCAAAGTTTCAGCCATCATTTTACTGTTACAGTAACAGGAGATATTTTTGCTCCTTTTGTAAAGTGGCAGCAGCTTTCAGGTTATGTTAAAAACTAAAATAGTGTGGCCTCATTGCATTGCCTAGAAAGTTTGTACTGCAGACCACCAGTGTGTAGCCATTAAGTTTTTTAGTTTTTAAAAAGACTTTTTAGTTCCTTTTGAGAAACCAAATAAGTACATAATATTTAAAAGGTAGACACATAATGATAGTTGAACACAGCAAGCCACTCTGGAATATTAACTGTAACTGATTACTTTTTAAAAACATGGCTCCATATTCATGGTCCATACCATAAAAAAACTTGCAGGGAATATTCAGTGAGTGCTGTATGGATTGTATGTGCTGCATGTGGCCTGATGTGCTGATGGACAAAGGATGGCCATATGCATGTTAGGTACTACTGAACAGAAGAAAGTCATATTCTATGTCTTCTTGAAGGGCCTAGTCCTCCTGTCTGTTGTGTTAGAGAGGAAAAACTACATTACCTCCACAATTTCACAGATGAAAACTGTGACACATGTGGCCAAGCAACATCAGTGTGTGGTCAAGATGACAAAAGTTATTAATAAAGAAGAAACACAAGGTAGGAGAGGCTACAGAAGTTAGCTTTTGCTTGAGCCTACTGAGGACAAGATTCCCTTATCTCCTTTCCCCATTCCTTTTGCACTTTGAACTCAGTTTGCAGCAACTAAAGTAAGCTGAAGAATAAGGATGAAAATAATAGTAGAGGGAACACCAACATGGTATAGTGGTTTCAGCATTGGACTACAACTCTGGAGACCAGGGTTCAAATTTGTGCTTGGCCATGGAGACCCACTGGATGACCTTGAGGAAGTCACATTCTCTCAGCCTCAGAACAAGGCAATGACAAAATCCCTCTGACCAAATCTGGCCAAGAAAACCCTGTGATATGTTCATATTATGGTTGTAGCAAGTTGGAAATGCTGTGAAGTGACACCACCACAACAACAAGAGGAAGAAGAGATTAAAACCAGGACATTTTAAAAGCAGCTGGAAAAGTGGGACCTGAGAGGCCCCGATTGCCCAGCAGAGGAGCGGGATATAAATAAAACTTATTATTATTATTATTATTATTATTATTATTAGTTGGGACAGTTCTGTTTTAATGAGTTTTTTAAAAAGCGGTATGGGATTTTTATTTAAAAAAAAGTATGTTAGATAATACTTAGTGCATATTAAAAGTAGGTTGTTATTGATAACTATAAAGCTAAGATTACATTACAGTTATTTAATTTTATTGTTTCTTTCTTTCTTTCTTTTTTACAAAAATACACTATAAATCATATAGGCTCTATATGATTCCCATACTATGTTTTAGGAGGAAAAAAGTAACAATTATTCATTACACAAATAGTAGCATAATTACTATTGCTATGCAAAGCAAAGCAGTTACAACCTTGTCACTTCCTCATCTTAGCAACATTATTTATAACATGTTACTTCCAACTCTGGCTATAGCTTCATGGTTTGTGGGCTTTTCATGTGCAAGACTTTCCAACGTACATTCGGAAATAGAATGGAGATCTTCCCGATATATAAATTGTCAAATTAGCCACAGTGTAAATATCCCTTAAACATGATCCTGATTTTTCAAAAACTGATTCTGATATGGATAAGCATGCAGAAGTATAGGAACAGATCTAAAACATCAGTCACAGTCTCTTAAATACCATAGAAAATGTTTTTTTCCTTCCCAAGGGCAGTTGAGGAGTCTCTAAAGTGCCTTTTGAACGCTGAGCCCTGAATCCATTATTACAATCGAGATTTTATAACTTTAGGGTATCTTACTAATTTCCTTAAATTTGATCAGCTCTAATAGGATCTAGCTTTTGCTATAGTGCATAAGAATAGACTTAAGATGATACAAAAGCAAATGTCATTAGTGAAAAAGGAATCGAATTAGAGATTTTTTTATACTGCGTTGAACACATTAAAGGCAACAGAAATCTCCAAAAATTACAAAGAAATGTATTTTCCCCCCGCTGGATGTCTCAGCATTAAGGGAATAAGCATTCCTTTTCTCTCTGTGTCAGTGTCACCAGGTTGTTATTCCTTTTGTTTAGCTGCATAATAGAATGTGTTGCGGTGCATTATCCTCAGCTTGCGGAGCAGCCTACAAATACTGATTGCCGTTTGAGCTTGTTATGGAAAAGTATTGCTCTGTGGACTGAGTAAATGACCAACAGTGGACTATAATCTATGAAGCTGAGAGTAAAATTGCCAACTGGAGGTCATTTTTCAAACCAAGGGGCGATAGTTTTCTACCATAAACTGAATATTACAGTCAGTATATGTTTTATTAAACCATTTAGGAAACTTGGGAGCAGTTTTGTTTAAACTTAGTGCTTGATGTGGCTCAGAGAACAAGCCCAGGGCAGCTTGAAAAAGAGGCTTGTTACAATCCCCGTATTACACACTCAATAATTCCAAAGGTTACAGGCATGAATAGCTCACGGTTGAATCCTGCACATGAGCTGCGTCTTGAAGTCCCTGTGAATTCTCTGTCAAATGTTTTTCCTCCCTCAACTTGATAACCCAATATGGGTTAATTTAGGGATCTTTTGGGCTGAAAGGCAACAAAGAAATAAACTACAGTACTTATTAATTGGATGTCTCACATTTTGATTGACATATACTAGTATTAAAGAAAATGGATAAAAACAAAGGGTTACGAAGGACATTTAAAAATAACGTATAGTAAATAAACAAAGGTACATGAAATACTAGGCAACACTGAAGAGAAATACTAGCATCAAGATGTCAGTTATCATACTGAAGTGTCTAGAGATAGAAACTTGTACTTATAAAAAAAAATTTGAAATATTTTTGTCAAGAAGAGGTACAAACACAAGTACTAAACTCGGTTTGTTTCTTTTGTTTGCCCTTTACCTCTAGGTATTCCTGGAGGTCCAAAACACACTGGAGAAATAATCCAGTTTGAGACTGCTTCAACTGTCCTGGCTAAATGTTAGGCATTCCTGGGAAGTGTAGTTTTGTGAGGCATTTAGCCTTCTTTGTCAAAGAGCTCCACAAGAAACTACAATTCCCAGGATCCCTAGCACTGAGCCAGGGCAGTTAAAGTGGTCTCAAACTGGATTATTTCTGCAGTGTGTTTTGGACCATACATGTGCTTATCTGCCTCCATATTCTTCCCCAGCTACTTCTTCCAGTGTGGGTAGCACAGAGGTGAGAATCAGCCAGCCCTCCAGATGTTGGGCTGATGCCCTCCAGATGTTGTTGGGCTGCAGCTCTCAGCATTTCTCAGCTGGCTAGTGCTCCTAAGACTTTCAGTCTAACAACGTCGAGGAAGTAGATGCTTCCCACCATGATGTAGCAAGTATCTGTGTGAGCACTTTTTGTACACTAATTGTACTTGGGTGCTCTCCTTGTCTATTTTGGCAAAGCAGAGTCCCCGATTGCAGTTATGGTTGTACATTCATAAGCTGAAAACGTTCAATGTAGCCTGAGAATGTGTGTGTATATATATTTGCACATGAGTAAAAGAAAGAGATGGAAGCAAAACACTCAGCCTATACACATGTAGTGTACTGTCCACAAAATACATGTGCATAGGCATTTCAATGGGATTTGGACCTTGGAGCATTTCAAGGTATACAAAGCCTAAAGTATAGTAATATTGGCTGGGGACAATGTGTTCACTATATACATATATAATGTTGTAAGCCACCCCGATTGCTCTGCAGAGGGGCGGGATATAAATAATAATAATAATAATAATAATAATAATAATAATAATAATAAACATATTGAATATCTGCATAAAGTGTATGTTCCATTTTAAATGTAGAAGTCTTGATAGGCATGTAATTCTTTGCTAGTTCCATTGTTGAAAGATGCAGCTAGTAAATGTAGCAGTTTTCTTCCTGCCATGAGAAAGTCCTAGAAAACTCATAGAAGCATAGAGTTGGAATAGACCACAAGGGCCATCCAGTCTAACTCCTACCATGTAGGAGCTCACAATCAAAGCACCCCGAGAGGTGGCCATCGAGTCTCTGTTTGAAAACCTCCAAAGAAAAGCATACTCAGAGGCAGCTTACTATCGGACAGCTTACTGTCAGGAGGTTCTTTCTAATGTTTAAGTGGAATCTCTTTGAAAACTGCAAAGTTGCACAAAGTTGTTGGGTTTTTTTTGCATGCAAGACAGCACTTTCTGTGTAGAAATAATTTTCTGCACAGAAATACTGTTTTCAGTGTTAAAAATGCTGTTTTCTGCACACCAAAAGGCTGTTACTGGGGACTTATTCTGTGCTAAATTCACATGTGCTCTTTTCCCCACATAAAGCACATTTTCTGCACAGAATATGCTGTTTCATGTGAAAGAAAAAAGCACATACAAAATTTGCACAAAATAAGTTCTGAATAGTGTAGGTTCTTGTCAGTACAGAATTTGGAACCTCTTCATCAGAGTTTCTCAATACAGTACTGAAGAAACACATTTTTCACATCCCGTCTCTCCAATCTCTTATGTTCTCCCATTCCCTCTTACTTTTAAACCATACATACATACATACTAACAATTTTCCAGCCAGTTCTTTGCACGCCTATGTCTCGAACAGATGTCTTACTGCTCATCTCTTCATACATACAACAACAACATCCCTTCATATATGACAGTTATATTAACAAGACTATAGGGTTATAAAACAGAGCTGAGAAGTCATATTTGAGGAATAAGCTCACCAGAGAATACACCTTTAGATGAGCCTCTATTTTATGTGGCCTTCTATATTTATGATGAGAATGACAGCATTTTTAATGATACAATTCTTTGATCTAGGATGCTGATGAGGAAATCCAAGCAACTGGGTATGAACTGAAAATATCATTGAAACTGACACTGAATCTAGGGAAGTCTTTGTACAAAAGTCCAGATCACTGTTAGTGCACAGGTTGGAATTGTTTGTTGTTGTGTGCCTTCAAGTCATTTCTGACTTTGGGTGACCCTAAGGCAACCCTGTCATGGGGTTTTCTTGGCAAGAATTGTTCAGAGTAAGTTTGCCATTGTCTTCCCCTGATAGAATGTGACTTGCTGAAGTCACTCAGTGGTTGGAATATAGGTTAGCAATATCTATTCCTGCAATTCCTATTTCTTTACTAGTAGAATAGTAGTAGAGCTACTACAAGTTGAGCATACTTAATCTAAAAATAAAAAATCTGAAATGCTCCAAAATTCATAACTTTTTGAGCACCAACTTGACTGCATGAATTCAGTGGTTCAATGTGCACAAACTTGGTTTCATGCACAAAATTATTTAAAATATTGTATAAAATTACCTTCAGGCTATGTGTATAAGGTGTATATGAAACATAAATTAATTTTGTGTTTAGATTTCGATCCCATCTCCAATATATCTCATCATGAATATGCAAATATTCCAGAATCTGAAAAAAAAATCAGATATTTGAAACTTCTGGTCCCAAACATTTTGGATAAGAGATATGCAGCCTTACTTTGTTCAACTAATGTTCTATCCACCTAAGGTAGACCAGTTGATTTCAGGGACCCTGGATTGGAAAGCACAATTTGAAGTCATACCATTACCGACAGCCTCAAGCCAGTCCCAGCACTGAGGATTTTGGTTTAATCCAATTAAAGGGATCTTCAATTGGAATGGTTCCATCTATAGACACAAAGAATTACTGAAGATAGTCAGAGTCAATGAATTAATCCATATCCAGTATTCCAGTGTGCTAAACCAGATGTCTGTTACTTGTAACAGGCAATACCACATACTGGTTACACCTTTCTTCATTTGTTAGGGCTATGTTTCCATCCCCTGTATGTAAATATTTAGGTAAACACTTTTGAAATTTTCTTTTCAAAAATAACATCTGATTTTTCTTTCTGGAGTTCTTTACATGATGATAATTTTTTTGGCTTCTTGGTTATAGCATGCCATCATGGGTCATTTGAATTTGGCAAACTGAGTTTGTCTGAGGCTTAAAAGGGGAAGCAGCAGGATTGATGGTGTGTCAGCATCACTCATTCTTTTATGTAAATCATTTTTGTAGCAATTATAAGGGAGGCAGAACAATCCTTCACCATTTTCCCTTTTTCAATTTTCTACTTTTCTTATTTAAAAGACCAAGATATTTTTGAGATTCCCACTATGTTTAGTTAGGTCATCAATTTAGAAATATCATAGATAGGTAGGCATCAATTATACACACATACCATGTCACTGAGAAGGCATCATTGACAGCACCATTTTCCTCACTGGTCAGTCAGAGCTGAATCCCAGGACTCAGTGCTACACTACAATGGATTTTATGGACATGTTGATGATTGTGAATATCTCTTTCCCTCCTAATTTCTCATGAAGCAGTGAATATGTAGCATCACTTGCTTCTTTAAATTTGATTACAGTAGCTGACACATTCTGTGGCAATAGCTGCACTCATTTAGAGTGGAAGAAAAGATAGAAATGGGATTCATATGCACTTCTGGCTGAACATCCTCTCTTGCTTTGTAACTGAAGTCCTTCCTTAATACCAACACCATTTCCAACAAGAAACAAAACATAGTGAGTAATGACTCAGACATAGCATAAGTAAGCATTAGGATCTATCAGACAAGCAATAGCATTACTATCTTGGGCAGAAAAAGTATACTGAAAGCCAACATGATGTGTATTAGACACCAACAGTTTCCTTCCCTGTTGTGGCTTGGACTTTTACAGGAATGATTCCCTGCCTCTCTTCAGTGTATATCTTGACTGGGCCAGGAAGAAATATGTCTTAATCAGTGCAGCACTGAGCTCTGACTCCTTACTTTCTTGTTGCATCTCAGAGCTAGGGATTACATTCCCTTGTAGAATCACTGGCAGATAATATATGTCAAATAGGTTTTTGCCCCATGCAGAATGATACTGCTTATTGAATACATGCATATTCCTAGTAACTCTTGATTCTGTAACAGTGGGAGAAGTTTGCTTCCCTGGGGTCAGTCATATTATATATTAATTATATTATATTATATTATATTATAGTTGTTGGGACCACTATCATCCTTCTTTCTTTGAAATCTGTTTCTCCCTTGGCTGAAAGCTCTTGACTTCCAGAGGAACCTCTGGAAATTGTAGATTGCACTAAAGATAAGGCTTGCAAATTCATGATTGACAAATTGGGCTGGTTTCCTTGACTCATTATCCACTGAACTCTAGGAACTCTGGGTTATCAGTTACAAGCAATATACTCGTGCATGCTATGGGATCATTGTTGCACACTCTCCAGTCACATGTAGTATTCATGCACTGTTTTTAATCTTTGTTTTAAATATTTTAAAAAGTTTCAATTATGTCATTAATAAATATTGTTTTAATATTAATTTTATATATTTTAACTGTATGTTTTATTATAATTTTGTGCCTTTTTGTAAGCTGCCTAGAGTCCCAGTCTTGGAGAAAGGCAGGTATAAATAAAAGGAAGTATGTTTGTATCATGTTGTGTGATTTAAATCAAGGTTTTTGTTTTTGTTGTTGTTAGCTGCCCTCAAGTTGATCCCAATTCATGATGACCCTATGAATGAGATGTCTTTCTTAGGTCCTGTAAATTCATACCTGTGACCTCCCTAATAGAGTCTATACATCTGGTGTGGGGTCTTCCTCTCATTATGTGTCCAAAGCACAACAGCCTCATCTTGATAATCTTGGCTTGATCTTTTACAGGACTCATTTATTTGTCTTTTTGGTTGTCTATGGTAACCTCAGCACTCTTCTCCAGCACCACATCTCAAATGAATTGATCTTCTTCCTATCTGCTTTCTTCACTGTCCAGGCTCTCACATCTATACATGGAGTTAGGGAATACAATGGCTTGGATGATTCAAACTTTAGTGCTGAGTTGTATATCTTTACTCTTTAGGATTTTTTCTAATTCTGTTATAGCTGCCCTTCCCATTCCTAGTCATCTTCTGATTTCTTGACTGGTATCAAGAAATCAAGATATCATTTCAGAAACTGAATCCACAAGCATACCTGAAAGAAATTGTGGACTCCATCTCTGGGTGGACTGGAGAGAAACATACCAGCTTGCCTGGGTTCACAAAATAGGAAAAATCAAACTATGATTTCTTAACTTGTTCCTGCTGTAAGGTGAAATAATCAAGCCATGTACCTCAGCATGTCCATGGTAAACTAGACTTTCTGTATTTCCCTAGTTCAATTTTGCCCATTATCTGAGAAGCAGATATGCCAAAAGCACTGAATTAATCGTACTCCTCCAAGATCCATTACTAATTATGTGCAAGTCAGCTCATTTTGAGAATGTCATCATTTATAAATATTTTGCATTTCCTTATTTGAGGGGGTATTTTAAATTACTCCCACCTCTCAAAAGTAGGCATTTGGAATAAGCATCCAAAGCAATACTTGGATGCTCCTGAGCATCTTCCAGAATATGAGGACAATGACTCCTTCCTTTGAATTGCTTCTATATACATCATAGTCTAGAAAAGCTTGGTTTATTCTATTTTTTTTAAAGAGCAAATGGTGCTTACTGTACATGGGAAATTCACATGAACCAAAATACTATTTTTGACACACTTGCATTTTACTACTGTGAAGTCCCATTGGGTTAAGTGAGCCTAAAATGTATAAGAAAGGGCCTTTGCAGACTGCCAGAAATAGTGCACATTAAATTGAGGCACTGCCCTGGCTCAGTGCTAGGGAATCATGGGAACTGTAATTTATTGTGGCACTAGAGCTCTCTGACAGAGAAGGCTCAATGTCCCAGAAAAAAAAAATACAATTCCCATGACTCCCTAGCACTGAGCCAGGGCAGTGCCTCAATTCAATGTGCACTATTTCTGGCAGTCTGGAAAGGCCCAAAGTTAACGTTAAAGAAACAGGTGCATATGTGAATGCAGCCCTAATGTAAGGAGCTGAAGAAAGCGAGAGGAATAACTGGTGAATGAGAATAGCAGCATTTTCTGTATAACTGAAGTTTGGGATAAGCAAGCTTCTACTGAATTTCCTTCTTTTCTTGAATAGGGTAATTCATAATCCTTAGGGTGCTATACACCGTATTACACAATGTACTGTATAACATTGCTGTGATGATCACCAATAACTTTGTCCTATTCAGTGCTTTCTTCTGCTTATATAGGTTAATCTTTGTTCTTGAGTGCATATATTAGGCTGCAGTTGATTATCAGTGTGAACTAAAAGCATA
Source organism: Phrynosoma blainvillii (assembly GCA_026167975.1). Taxonomy (NCBI): domain Eukaryota; kingdom Metazoa; phylum Chordata; class Lepidosauria; order Squamata; family Phrynosomatidae; genus Phrynosoma; species Phrynosoma blainvillii. Next base: position 18,795,556 of record JANUYF010000007.1, on the reverse strand, counting down.
CGTCAGGGGCCAAGCAGGTAAAAGATATGTATATAATGTTCACGCATCTTGTATAGTAAATGACTGCTAGGAATCATAGTACAGTAATGCATTAATATATACAGTACAGTTGTTATACAGTCAACTTTTTTAAAAAGTGACAGGTGTATTTATTTATATATTTTTGTCATGGGCATATCTCGCTTTGTTGACGAATACAAATATTTTGGAATTTTAACATACCTCCACAACAGTGTAATGTCTTTGTTCTAGGGTTTCTTTCATCTTAACTTATCAACATAGTATATGAGCCATTTTATCCTACAGACCGCTCCTCATCTCAGTGTGTATTTGCTCATTAATGTCAGCTTAAGATCTAAAGAAATGTGAAAGTCTGATTGAAAATGTATTTTTTTCTTTGTACTTTTTCTTAACTAATAGTAATTTAAATATCAAATCTAAAGCATTCCATATACACAGTTTTGCTGTCTGACTATTGTACTTTTAGATTGGTTGTTATTAAGAGTTATAATGAAAAGGGAGAGACAAGGGGATAGTTTATCCAGTTCCAAGTAGGAAACCAAAATGATTTTCTCCTCCCAAAAGGGCATATTTCTTTCTGTCTTGAACTCCTGTCCCTACCCCAATTTATTTCATAGTGACTGTGGCTTAGTCTTGACTCTTGTCACTCTGATGGATGAGTTATGGCTGTAGAAAGACCTCAGGAACTTTTCATTGGCTTTTGATACCATCCACCATGATACTCTTTTGGACAGAATGTATTGGCTAGCAGTTAGGGCAATTTCAGTGGCTCTGTTCATAATTGCATAGCTTATTCCTAAATTCAAAGACATAGCTGTGTTAGTTTGAAAAATCAGTATGCAAAGGGATCTTGTAGCACCTTTGAGACTAATTGAAACATAGAAGGTGGTAGCATGAGCTTTCGTAGACTTGAGCTTACTTTCTCAGATGCATGTTCTTGTTTAACATAAGTGTAGTGTTGAATGGAGTAGTCTGAAGTGACCAAAAGGATTCAGGCCTTTAAAATTTAAAAATAAAATAAAATTAAGAGTGCTGAACCTTTGCTTTGTTCAAGTATCTGTTCTGGGTGTTATTTCAGTCTTTAAAAATTGTAGCAGAACATTCATAAAGGCAGTGTGTATGGTAGGTAAAAATTAAAAGTTTGGTGTTGTAGGATAAGATTTATTTGATGGTAATCTGTCAGTGTCATGACCAAGGAAGTGCTGTATAGGCCTTCCTTGGGACTTTGTGCCAGGATAAGTTGTGTCCATGTTCAGCTCTTTAAAAGCTATGTCTTGATATGTGTTGGGATTGAGATTTATATTGTTTGAATCAGTGCATTATCCACCTGTGCTCCCTATAACATTTTTCTCATTTTTGTTTTCATTTGTTTATATATTGGTGTTCTCTGTGCCAAAGCCACTACAGTGTCAGATGCATTCTGTTATTGACAAAATTATGACTCATCACATCTTGAATGAACCCAAATTTTAAAGGATTTTTGGGATGCAGAGAGCTGCAATTTCAGTATTACTTTGAGACTTTGCAACATGTCTTCAAAACTGACCATGAGGAAATGGAAAAGAAGTGATACAAATATCGAGTGATGTTGTTCTTGTTATATATGTACATATTATCTATATCTCAGAGTATTGTACATGCGTGTATATATTTAATACATTATTTATTTAATTTAAAAATCTCTGGCTTTATCATGGGATTTCAGAGAGCATACAATAAAACAGCTTAAACAATTTAAAGCAATTCCAGATTTTTTTTAAAAAAAACCACACCGATTTAGACAGGATAAAAACATGTTAAACAAGATAACAAGTTAAAACAGCTTAAAAGGTAAAAACAATTTAAAACCAAGTATATGTACATTTAAAAGAAAATTGGGTCCCAAAGTCTTTAATAATAATAATAATAATAATAATAATAATAAACTTAGAGCCAGAAAGAAATTCAAAATTGTCAGTATTTAAACTTCCAAGGGGAGAGCATTCCACTACTGGAGTGTGATAACCAAAAATAATTTCTCCCATTACTTCTGACATACCAAATTCCTCTCACTAGTGGGACACAGAGGAGGGGTCCTCCTGCAGACCTTGGTCCTTGAGCAGGTATATAAAGGGTGAGGTGTTCCTTCAGTTATTGAATCCTAAAGCTGTTTTGCAGCAAATTAGCCACCAGTGCAACTCTTTTAAGAATGGTGTTACATTTTGTCTATGTGGTACTCCAGTCAATAATTTTGCTGATACATTTTGCACTAGTTGTAGCTTCTCAGTTATTTTCAAAGGCTGCCCCACATAGAGCACGTTGTTGTTGTTAACTGCCCTTTGTCAGCCCTGACACATGGCAACTCTGTGGATTAGACATCTCCAAGACATTCTATCCTCCATTGCTCTACTTAGGTCCTGCAAATTCATGCCAATGACTTCCCTGATTGAGTCTATCCATCAGGCATGCGGTCTTCCTTCCTTTCTCCTACTTTCTACCTTTGCAGCATTATTGTCTTTTCTAGTGATCTGTGCCTTGTGGCCAAAGTATGACACCCTCAATTTGATCATCTTGGCTTCCATGGAGGGTTCAGGCTTTATCTGTTCTAGGACCCATTTGTTTGTCTTAGAACTCTTCTCCAGCACCACATTTCAAAGGAATTGATTCTCCTTCTGTCTGCTTTCGTTACTGTCAAACTTTCACATCTGTATGTGTTTTTGGGGAATACAATGGCTTGGATGATTCTCACTTTGGTGCTTAGCTGTATATCTTTACTCTTTAGGATCTTGTCTAGTTCTTTCATGGCCACCCTTCCCATTTCTAGTCTTCTTCTGATTTCTTGACTGCAGTCACCATTCTGATCAATGTTTGATCCTAGGTACAAGAACTTCTTAACTGTTTTGATTTCCTCATAGTCTAGGTTGAACTTATGTTTTTCTTCTGGGTTTCCCCCCTATTATTTTTGTTTTCTTTCTGTCCAGCATTAAGCCTGCCTGTGCACTTTCATCTTTGACTTTTCTTAGTAATCTAATCAGGGTGTTACCAGTGCATGGACTACTGTGGCAAGTCCCTGTCTAAGAAAGGCCAAAGCTCTTGGGAGCAAAGAGCCCACTTGGGTCTCCAGTGACAGGAATGGATCTAGGCATACTCCCAAATTACCTACTTGCTCCTTCAGAGACAGTGCAACTCAGTGTAAGCCATATAGCTTACCCAGTTCCCAGACTCAAGAACTAGCAATCCACAAAGCTTCCGTCTTATCAGGATAAACTTTAGTTTCTTGGCTCTCATTCCATTTAATATAACATCCACACACTGGTCTTATACTATGTACTGTATATTATACTATGGCAATTACTTAGGAATGGTTGTATTTTGAATAGATGCAAGTGAGTTTGTTTGAGCCAAATGACCAAAGTAAGTATTACTCCCAAATGAAAAGAAAAAGAACAAAGAAAACAAAGGAAAATGGTTCGAGTTAGTTGAGGTTGTGGAGGTCTAATACAGTTCTGACTGAATATAAATTGATTTCTATATTGACAGGACATGTACCCCTGACAGATTTGTAAACCTAAAGGATTTTTGAAAACATGAAAGCATTCTGTATTTTTCAAAGTATGCTTTTTGTCACTTTATAACTTAAACAGTTATTAAACATATGAAAAGCAAACTACATTTCTTAATCTTTCCCAAACTTTCATTGTAACATGGAGCCAACTTTTTATGTATTTTTGCAATCTAAAATTTTAATAGGCTAAATTTCTTTTAAAAAGGGTGCAGTTCTGCCAAAGTTAAACACTTTTAAAACATTTATTCATTTTTTATGATAAGCACTTTAAATCCCATTGATTTCAGCACAAGTATTCAATTACTCTCCCACATTAAAGTTCTTATCTTAGGCTGGATATGCCCAAGATACAGTTTAAAGGAACAAGAAAAGGTTTAAAGTTTGTAGCATCACAGTGGAGTTACAGATGGGAGTTGAAGTATAAACTATACTGGATCAACAGAAGAAAAATAGAAGGAAACCAGCAAATAATACACAGGCTGTACAATTCAGTGTTTTCCCCAAAACAAAGAGATACATTGGGAGAATTCCTAATTCCATTCTGTCACATGGGTTTGGATTTTAAATACAGACATTATAAGCCAACACATAATAACCAAAAAAGAAAAAAAGAAAAAAAGAGAGAAGCATTTGAGCTAGTTGTTTTAACTATTATCAAGTGGATAAATGCCTGGTCTTTTCTCGTGTATAAAAATGATTTTGTTAGTATGTAGGTCACATTACAGTACTGTCTAGCTATTGGACATTGGCTTGGATAACTGTTTGTGAAGTATTAAATGGTTTTGCTGCCTCAGCACACTTTCCAAACTGGTATTTTTCACACAGTTGTGCCACTGAAAAGGAGCAAAGCTGCTGCAAAAATCAATTTATCTTTTCCTCTGCTGTTTGTGTATTGTGAGTTCTTATAGTGTTTTATGATTTGATTAATTGTTATTCATTGTGTGGGATAGGGTTTGTAATGCCACTGTCTAATTCTTGGTACTTAAAAAAAAATCCTCTGCAGTACATTATTTATGGAATGAGAACTCCCTAAAAAAATATGAGTATTATAAGACGCAAAATTGGAATAATGTGGGAAACCCTAAAATATTTAATAAGGTGTATATGTAAGACTAGATAAGTCAGAACAATATATTCACCCCAACTTCATGCAACATATTTTACAGTAGAATGAAAAGTTGAGTGAAGCTTCCACTTCATTTTGTCAAGAGTTGTCAAACCATAACTATGGGATATTATAGAACTATGATGTGTTCTTTGTAGACTTCAATGGAGTCTAAATGTTCCAAATTAAGCCTCTGTCTTGTTATTTTTTAATATTTTGTAAGGAAGATAATCTATTTCAAACAAAAGGCTTTCCCAGCCAGGATATCTTGAAACATTCTCCAAGAAAAGGACCCCCTTCCCAGGTGTTAAAAAACTTGTTTTCATGCTTTTCATGCATGCTGTTGCACTGTAACATTTGTCATTTATTTATCTATTTGTAGACTTGAGACTTCTGGTGAAATATATGTATGTAAGTCTACTGTTATTGTCTTTAAAAAAAAAAAAGCTGTGGTAGTGCTTCTTTTCAATTTTATTTTAAAGTTTCTTTGACCCTGCCGTTTATTTTCAAACATTTCCAACTTATTTGTTCTAGTGTATTCTTAACCAGGGGTTGTTTTTCTCCCTTTTGGAAAATGAGCCCAGATGGTGATTGATTTTTCAAGTGCTGACATCCCTGCTTGAGAAAATGTTCCCACCTTCTTTGTGCTGAGCAAGTCAGGCAAACTAACATGATGATGTGATCATCAGTTTCATGCAGACATGCAGAATTGATTGACAGGGAGACATTTTTTTTTTTTAAAAAAAAACATAAACCGCACATTCTTTCAGTGTCTTCAAATTTTTAATGATGTTTACTGGAACAAAATTAGTGGGCGGTAGGAATGTCACATCTATATATCTATACATTTAAAAGGTAACAAAGCCAAACTTATTGCAGCAACCTGCTTAAAAGGAGGGTCACAAGGGTGTGCAATATTTTTTTGTTTTGTTTGCTTTTCCCCTGCCATGGCCTTGAATAGATCAGTACAATTTGTAATAGCTTTTCCTAGCCAGTTCTAAAGCTAAAAGCTGTCACTGGCTAACTAGCCATTCTCAGGCCATTGCTTCTGTTTGCGTGACTAAATACATACAATTAAAGCTTAGCACTTTCCTTCTGTATGAACTCATTGTTATCCAGGGTTCAAGTGCTCAGATAATGGGCCAGAAGAAAACAGTCATATCATCAGCTTGCAGTGGCTGGAAACTGGTTAGGAAAAATACATTTCTCATTATCTGATGCAGAATAACGCTTCTGATGCTTTCCGTTCCCTCCCCCCCGCCATAGATTTCATAAAAAATTACTCCCTAAAAATCTATAATTTCTCCTCAACCAAACTGCAAATAAGAATATAGGCTATGACTTCAGTTTAATTAAAGATTTCAATGATAGTCTTTTTGCATTCATTTTGTAGAAGGTTATATAGCTCAGCCTTCAAAAATCTCTCCAGATGGGAAGTGTCCGTACCTTGCAAATAACTTTGCCAGATTTGTTCCAGTTGTTAAATGTGCCTCCCTTCTTCTTCCTCTTCCTCTCTTCATGGAAGAAATAAGAGATGTTAAAAAGTCAAAAAAATAATAAAAAAATAAACATAAAAGAATCTTGAATACACTGATTTGCATTCATCCTGTCCCATGTAAGAGGCAGAACGTACACTTATATTCTAGTGATTCTCTACATAAGTGAACAGAACTGTTTTGCTCTTGTGATGTGGCATTGGTTCTCATTCCAAGAGTGAAGTTTAACAGTAGTAAAGGAACTGTTTCATGTTATCCCAGTTACAAACATTTGTAAAATAAATGGTTTTCATGGTAAAGTTTTTCTGTTTACCTTGCTATGGATAGGATTATTTCCCATGGATGGATGCTTTGTGTGCAGGGGTGTAGCTGCATGGGGTGGATAAGGGCATTAACCTCACAAATAAACATTCTGCCCTTCCTTCCCATTATTTTTTTTCTTCAGTTGTCCAATTTCTTTCATTGCAATAGCTTAAAATCTAAATTGAGCATTTAGAAATAGAATTTAGAAACAGGGTAGGCAAAGTACAAATACAGCAAATAGAAGAGTGCTAAGTGTGAATGATTTTCAATATTTTCAACATGCTAGATATTTGGGGGACTGAAGGAACATTTCATGGGGAGAAGAATTTGTATCTGTGGCAGCAATATCCTCATTTACCTGTCCATGCAGTTACACCCCTACATACAAAACATCCATCTGTGGGAAATAACCTATCCATAGCATTTTGTTCCCCTCCTCATAGCTACAGCTTTTTTGTATGAAGTGTTCTGAGTGCTAGTGCAATATAAATTCCTAATATAACTATTATTTATTTGGTAATTATTTTCATATCAACAATACATGGTGTCTTGTATGCCAAATATAAGTTCTGAGGAGTTTGCTGTGATGGAGATGGACATTGGGACAAACAAGAAAAGAAAATGTAATTGTCTTTACATAGAGCAACTGGAGATAATTGTTAAGGGGTAATTTTGTGGAAAGGTGTGTTTCTACTTTGAGATTTGATGGGTTGTAAATAAGGGGCATCATAAAGATATAGTGAGGTGAAAGAATGTTAAAAAATATTCAAAAATGGTTGAAAACATGTTTTTTGAGTAATGAGACAAATCTTGGACTGATGACAATTTGCTCAGTTTGGAACTTAATCTGTGCAAAATTTCCACCTGGTTGTTTTGCTCACAAAACAGCATTTTCTGCACAGAGACAGATCATTCTGCATTCAAATATGATTTTCTATCCAGAAAATGCTGTTTTCTGTGCAAAACAACCATGCATGTATTTTGCACAGATGAGTCCCGAGTTGCAAATAGCCTTCCAAAATGTGTGATTTTCAAATACTTTTTCACAGTGGGGAAAAAATTGCTAACTTTGGACAGAAACCTAGTGAAGAATTGCCTCCCTAAAATATACTTAGGATGGGAACTCCAGGCATAAATAAAGTTACAATAAACCAGATTTGTAATGTTTAAATAGAAAAATTATAATAAGAGAAATTGAGATAGCTGTGGGCCATACAGCGGGAGAGCACAAAGACATAATGGGATTAATCTATGCAGAACTTTAGTTTATGAGGGCAATGACATTAGATTGTTAGGGCTCATTCACACTACGAAATAATCCAGTGCAGAAGCCAGGTTATTTGCATGGCATTCACACTTGCTCCGACTGCACTCAGTGCAGTTTGCAGGAAAGCACAACCTCCACTTAACCTGGTGCATTTTGTACCGGGTCCTTTACCACATTTTTTTTTTTGGTGTTGCAACAATCTGGATCTTAGGTAGTGAGAACACCCTACCGAATCAATTTGGATTATGTAGGATCATTTCTGGAAATGAAGGCACCTCCATTTGGAAATGATCCAGAACCAGTGGGAATGCTGAACTGCATTTAAATGTCATGGAGAGATCCATGCATTTAAATCGTAGTGGGAACGGCAACCTGTTATTGTGTCACAGAGGAGATCCAGATCTCTCCGCGACAAAAAGGTAACTGTGAGTGCACCCTTGGATTCCATACAACAGAAGAGGTAATTACATTTTAAAATAAAGTGAGGGGATATAGGAAAACTATGCATGGTAGCTCTATTGTCTTCTACATTTTGAAAGGGGAACCTCTGCAGTGAAGAGTATGCTCTACTCATTCAATTTCCCAAAACAATTTAGAACCATAATCACACAGACTTCTCAATAGCATAGAGAACATTCCTAAGTAGAGCAGAGATTTTGCTACTGAGAGTCATCCTTCAGTGTTTTGAGTTCTTATGAGCCAAGGCATGAACACATGGTAGAGAGGGACAGGGCAATAGGTATAGCCCCATTCTCACACAAACTGTTCTGATTACATAGGAGGTGAGTGTTTGAACAGGACCCAGGTATCATCAAATTCTAGTCAGATTTCTCCCTTTTCAGTTCACACAACTTCCAGGCATACTTTATTCATGCATCTTCTCCAGATCTGTAAAATCATATCTCAGTTTCATTAGAAATACCACCTAGTCCGAGAGTGTTCTCTCCATCTTCTTGACAATCTGAGAACCAGTGTGGGGGCCAAGATTTGTACAAGTACTGATAGGTAATGAATTAATAGGTTTATACAGATGTAGCTGTCCTCTACAGAGTCTCTCAGGTCTACAGTGACTTCATGAAAACAAATGAAACTGCTTTATACTGAGTCAAGATCTTTTGATTTCATAGTATAGGTTATGAATGCTGGTAAAGGTTTATTTCTTCAAAACATGTACACTGACTTTTCCCCCCCGTAAGGAACTTAAGGCTTTCCTTTTATATTTGACAACACCCCTGTGATGAAGTGAATGGTTGAACTGTGAAACACTGAGTGGTTTCAGGTAGACTAATTGAGTCTCAAAGGAAGGACCTTTATAACCAGACTGTATGAATAGCCGTAGAAATGCAAAACTTGAGGGTATCATAATGAGATGACAAGTTTATTTTTAACAATGGTTGTAAAGGCAGGAGGAAGGATGTTGCCTAAGGCCAGGGTGGTTGGATAACCATATGAATAGTAGAGGGAGGTCCTGAGGTCAAAGATGGAATGCCCAAGAAGATCTTTTCTGGGCACTAGTTATAATAATAATAATAATAATAATAATAATAATAATAATAATAAGTTTTATTTATAACCCGCCCCTCTGCTCGGCAATCGGGGTGGCGTACATCAATTTAAAAATACAATAGGTAAAACAATTCCTCCCCCCCCCCCCACCTCCCACCCACCCACCCACCCCTTAAAACAAAATTAAACCATTAACAAGTTAAAAATAAAGCCGAGATAAAATACAAACAATTAAATCTATCCAGCCAGGTAGCTAGTTGGATAGTGATGTTTGAGGATCACCTGCTAAAAAGATTCCAACTGACAACAGTTTCAGCATTAAGTCTTCACCGAGCCGGGCAGTTATTCCAGGAAGGCCTGCCGAAAGAGATCCGTCTTTACTGCCTTTTTAAAGGCAGTAAGAGTAGTAATAAGACGGATCTCGTCCGGCAGGCCATTCCAAAGCCTGGGAGCGGTCGCAGAGAAGGCCCTCTGGGAGGTCTGTGAAAGCCTGGTCTTTATCGGCTGCAACAGGTTCCTCCCAGAGGACCGCAGGGCGTGGGGGGGATTGTACGGGCAGAGGCGGTCCCTAAGATAAGATGGACCCAAGCCATGTAGTTCACTCTATACATGCTACAGTTTCTTTTGCTCAATCTCAAAGGTGCTACAAGATCTCTCTGCATACTTCGACTCTAGACTAACATGCTATGTGTCTGAATAGTTTCAGATCACTCAGTGGGCTAAGTAGGGATTTAACCCTGAGTCCTGCCATTTCTAGTCCTCCATACTAACCACTACACCATATTGGCTCACTGGATTTTAGGAGCACTATGTCCAGTGATCAGGTGAAGAGAAATGAGGGTGGGATGAGAGAGAGACTGCTATTTGTTGTTGTAATTTCTCTTCAGTATAAAAGCCATAAAAATGCTAGATTTGAATCATGAAGCCCCTATAATTGTTTTTCTGTCTTCATTGAAGTCCTGTCTCGTACAGAGTAATTATTTTTATTTTTTAATCACCAATCTAAATGACTTTCTGTGTGCCCACTTAGTGTGCATATATGGCTCTTCAGCGACCAAGGAGAGTGTGATGGTTCCAAAGGAGCAATTTCAGATATTGGGGAAGCGATCTACATATTAAAAGTTATTTCATAGTTTGTATTACCCTATTATAGTTTATTGTGTCCATGACACCTGCCTTTTTAGTATGGGGACTTATTGAACACTCAGATTTCTTAAACAGATTCACAAGAAATATATACTGCTCTGAGAACAAACTGGTACAGTTGAAGAAGGAATCAGGTACTAATCACAAAGGAACCATGGATTGCATGAATTGGGTTTCCTTCACTTTAAGAGCATTTTGAAGGCAGCCTTTCTAATTGGTATTAATCATGCAATTTAGGCACAGATTGAAACAGAGAGCCACCAGATCACGTCAGATGTTTCTTCAGATGAATTTATATGCTTCTGAAGGGGTGGGCAACTGTAGAGGGGTAGAGGGCTGCATTAGCCCTTTAGGATTCCTTGTACCTAGAAGACATTTTTCTTAATTTTGAAAAAAAAAATGGTTTGAGGTATGTGGGGCCCAGGAGGCCTTCAGATGTGGTGGAAATCACTTCCACACCTCATAGAGTGTATTATGGAGCAAAATAGGTTTTTTTGCCCCTGGGGAGATCTGGTGGCTACAAAAATGTTTCTGAGGTGCCAATGCACCTCTACAATAAGAGGGAGCCAGTATATCATTGTGTGCTGAGTATTATCCCAAAGCCTTCTAGATGTCATCTTTTTCATGCTTTGGTTATTTCTACATAACAAAAAAAAAAATGTTGGCTTCCATACAGACGGAAGATCCATCCCTGAAAGGGTATTCTTCATGTCTGAAAATTAGGTTTACATTATTTTAAGGACAGAGACTTCACTTGCTACTTATGCAGACCCTTGTGGTGTAAGTATCTGGGAGTGTCTGTCTTCAGTTTAAGCTATGGTCTTATTTGAAGAAGCAGACATGCCTTGCATACTGTGATTACATCCAGACTAAACTACTGTATTGTGATTTGGGGTGGGGGATTGCCTTTAAATATAATTTAAAGAATTAAAAAAGTTTCAGAATGTTGTTGCTAGGATTTTTGGTAGGTGTTCAGAGCTTATAACATCAATGCTTTATCAACTATATTGGCCAACTGTTCATTTCCAGGCTCAGCTCGGACTGATGATGTTGAACTATAAAGCCCAAAATGTTTTGAGATCAGGTTATTGGAATGACCATCAACTTTTATAACATGGGTGGGCAGTTCTCCAGTGCTGGCTAAGAATGCTAGGAATTGTAGTTCAACAACAATTTGGGTGATTTACATGATTTCTATCAATTCTGTATGTATTGCATTTACTCTCTCAGGCCTTGTTCTCTGTCTTGCCATCAAGATTCATCAGATAGGAAGCACTAAAGACAGTGGCTTTTCAGTGGTGGTCCTGTATCTTTGAAAATCTATTTCAAAGCATATATTGATGGCCCATTTTTGACTTTAACAACTTATTTATCTGAGTATTTTATTAAGCATTGTGAGCTAGAGTTTTAAACTACTATTTTTATACTTTTGTAATGGATTATTTTATTTTTATTTTTTATGGTTTTAATTGTCACCCACAAGTTGCCTTGGTAAGGTGTTGCTCTCAGTGCAGGCAATACACAGAATACTGGTAGCTTTTGTGCAGCTGTCTTTTCTTTGCCACCTGTTTCATGCTCTCAGATGTTGTCATCAGCATGCCTAGGTTCTGTCCTAGAGAATCAACACAGAGCATCAGGAAATATGCAGACTGATAGATGTTCTGCTTCCTAGGCCATTGGATTTGATCTTGAGACTTAGGTGTAACACACTAATGTAATCATTGTACCAGCTGCTTTGTGAATAAGAAGTCCTGATAACTTTTCCTCCTTCCAGCTTGCTTACTGCATTATTTTTCTGCTTGGGCTTGATGTCTTGAGTTATGGTATCTCAAAGGGATGTAGCTGTTACAGGGACAGGGAAAAAGTAAGATTATTGTTAGATACCAAGAATCACTGTTAGACATCAGAACCATGTTTATGTTACATAGACTTTGTGTTGTTCGCAACTGCTGTCATGTCAGATTTGACATAATGGCAACCCTATGGATGAAAGACTTCCAAGACATGCTGTCACCAACAGGCCTGCTAAGTCCTGCAAACTCAGGGCTGTGGCTTCCTTGACTGAATTTACCCACCTGTAATGCTGTCTTCCTCTATTACTGTTGCCTCCAAAGTTACCAAACACATTTTCTCTTCTAATGAGGCCACCAAGATGAGGTGGTGGATGATGCTTTCATGAAACAAATCTCAGAAATCTCCAGGATACAAGAATTGGTAGTTATGGGGAACTTCAATTATTTGATATTTGCTGGGAGCTGAGCTCTGCTAAGAATAGGCTCTCCAACAAATTCCTGATGTGCCTTGCAGATCATTCCCTCTTTCAAAAGATGGAGAAATGAACAAGGGGATCAGCAATCCTGGACTTGATCCTAACCAATAGGGAGGAGTTGGTCAATGGAATTAAAGCAGGACCACTTGCTATCCTTTTTGAGAAATCTTGGAAAACAAATGAGTTGCCAGAGGAAAGGACATGAGCAAGCATTGTCACTCTCTTGTAACAACAACAACAACAACAAAAGGCAAAAAAGAAAAATAACTGAACAACTACAAGCCAGTCAGCATGACTTCAATATCAGGAAAAAATATTAGAAGAGATTGTACCAGAATTTGTTTATAGGTATCCTGTTGACAATGCAGTGATTATAGTTTTTTTGTGGGTTTTTTTCGGGCTGTGTGGCCATGTTCTGAAGGAGTTTCTTTCTGACGTTTCGCCAGCATCTGTGGCTAGCATCTTCAGAGAAAGATGCTAGCCACAGATGCTGGCGAAACGTCAGAAAGAAACTCCTTCAGAACATGGCCACACAGCCCGAACCCCCCCCCCCCAAAAAAAACCTATGGATGCCGGCCATGAAAGCCTACGACTTCACAATGCAGTGATTAGTAGGAGCCATTTTTGATCAAATCACTAGTTTAGTAGTTGGCGGAAAATGTTGAGCATGTCATTTATTTGGATTTCAGCAAAGCATTTGACAAGGGCCCCCATGATATTTTGGATAGCAGATGGATCCATCTGATGGATCCATCTGATGGATCCATAGATGTCTCATCCTGAGCATTGCTGTGGGTCTGTGCCAACTCAAGGACAGTTAACAACAACAGCAACAAATGCTCACTGAAATAAGTGAGACATATTCTAACCTATGTTTAGCTCCAGTGCATTGTGTTTGTGTAAAATTTTCATCAGTATGTTAGAAAATCAATCAATTAATTGTCTGTCAGCATTATATGCTGACATTAACGCATGCATCCTCTCCCATGCAAGTTCCACATCCCGTTTTTTAAAATAACCACATGCTTATGTGTAATAATTGAGGAGTATCTACTAATCTAAAGATTAGTTTTATGTTTCAGTGTTACACAAAATTCGTGCAGTTTATGCAACTGGTAGAATGTTTTACAGTCAGAAAAGTTAGCCTTCATAAAGATAACAAAATAGAGTTTCTAAAGTTTGTAATCTGTGTCCATATTGAGAGGCCTCAGAATGTTGGGTCAGGAAGAAAGACACACATTGTTACTTTTGAATTCCTAAGGAAAGTTCTTGTCATTTGTAATTACACTGACATTGGAAAAGATTTTACATGGATTTTAACACATCTCCGTGAACCTTCAAAGAGACAGTTTGGGCATAAGACAAAATATATAGATGAATCTCTTTCATTTTATATTACTTTTTACCAGTCACAATAACATATTTTGTTTATGGTTTTAATCTTTAGTTTTAACTGACATTTGAATTTAATGTACTTTTAAGGGGGGAGGGTTAATGTGTTTATTTATATGACTTGTTATTTAGGGGGGTAGTTTTTGCTTTGTTTTAGATGTAAGCCACCTTGTTCGCTACAGCAAAAGGTGGTGTATAAATAAAAATTATTATTATTATTATTAAGGAAAGTGGAATTTTAATTTTGCTTTGTCCTGTAATACAGTGAAATTGATTTGGGAAAAAGGTGAGAAAAGAGGGCAGACACACAATATTGTAGATGTTTTTAATTCAAATTTAAAATTATTTTTTTCACTCCAAATTTAACAATGTTGCTTGCTTCTGATGTACATATTTACACTGCACTGCAATTTTAGACACCCAAATAATACTTTTAGAGTACTGTTTCCTCAACTGAATATATAAATGGGGGCACAAGAAGGATCTGACAAGGTGAAACCTCATTTAAAGCCAGTTTAAGAATATTTTTGCATAGTGACAACACAAAGTAACAGAGTGAGAACAGGGAGAGTTATACTGGTTAGTTGCTTCCAGTTTTTTGCAGTGATCACTTGCACACCTATTGATCAAAGTATTGCCTTGTATGGTAATGTTCATACAATAGTGGTAAATTTATTTGTTTTAAAACATCTATATGCCATACATTCTGCCATTATATAACACCTAATTGATCAGTATACTTTCAACATAAAATAAAAGTAACTTCTGTTTGCTTACAGAACAAAGGCTTTCAAGAACAAAAGATTGAAATATAGCTGCCAGTTTCCAGGTAAGATTTGCATAAACAGACTACGTTATTGATTTATATAAGAATGTATATACTGCTCTTTAGCAGAGTGTCCAGGGCAATTTACAAATAACAAAGATCATATACATAGATAACATATAATAAACATATATTTGAAATATACATTCAGTGCCTGGGAGAAGGAAAACAGTTTTTCTTAGCTCTAAAAAGTCGACAGAGTTGGCACCAGGTAAACCTTCTTTTAGAAAAAAAATCCCAGAGGAGTTGCCACCACTGAGAAGGCCCTCTCATGCATCATGCACCTTTCCTTAGTATGTTGGGGGCACTTACTACATTTAATAGAATGTGTATTAAAATGTGCATCTCTGGCACACTTAGAAATATATAGCCTTCATTTTTAGAAGCGAGTAGCCTAGTACCAGTAATATTCATTCTCACATGGAACTTTTCACTTCTTAGAAATCAGAAAGTTTTCACTTCTTAGAAATCAGATCTTTTCAGAACATTGTAACAAGCTGTTGTTGTTGTTGTGTCCCTTCAAGTCATTTACAACTTGTGGTGGCCCTAAGACAAACCTATCACAGAGTTTTCTTCGCAAGATTTGTTCAGAATGGTTTTGCTTTTTCCTTCCTCTTGAAGCTGAGAGAGTATAACTTGTGTCAAAGGTCACCCAGTGGGTTTCCATTTCTGAGTAGGGATTCAAGCTCTGGTTTACAGTGTTGTAGTCCAGTGCTCAAACCACTACACCATACTGGCTCTTAACAAACTGTAAGTGTGCCAGATATCCTAAGAATGATCCAGAAAGGGATGGCTTTGGTGATGGATTAGGTTGAAGCTTTTAAAAATTATACATTCTAATTTGCAATTCCAAAGTCAGAAATATTTAAGGGTGAACTATTATAGCAAGATTGCGTCACCAGGAATTATGTATTCAATAAATTATTATGTACTCAGAGCTCTGGAACAGTGGCATCCCTGCACCTGGTGTCATCAGGTGCAAGGGGGCTTCCAGGGGCAGGGCTTCCATAGGACGGGGCATGCTCCCTCACCCTGTGCCACCCCATCCTTTTCCTGATGAGGAAAAGGGCAGGATGGTGCAGGGGGGGAGTGCATGGGAATGGCGGGCAGTGATGGAAAATGTGTAGGGGTGCACAGAGATGGCATGCAGGGTGGGGGGGGGAGGGCCTGACCATCTTCTGGGCTGTCATGTGGTGTGGGTTGCACTGCCGCACCACTGTAGTGATGCCACTGCTCTAGAATATTGGCCTTAATCCTGAGATTTGTGAATGGTCATGTTTATGACACTCCCTTCCTCACCTTGGAACATATAACCAGGTGGAAATGAAAGTGGGCCCTGCATGGAGTCCCTATTAAATGCAAAAAGTAAAGTAGTTGTAGTGGTATGCAATCTCCACCATGTTGCAGCATTTCATAAGCTCTCTTCATGTGAACAAACAAGATAGTACATAACTTCCAACTGTTCCAACATGGTTGGAAAAGTCCTGATTAATCCTCTTGTCATCCAATTTTTCATCTGCCTTTAAATTTCCCAGTTTCTCTTTCTTCCTCCCACCTTCCCCCTTTGTCCTGTTATTTCAGTTGCCGCAAACTGAGTTCAAAATCCAAGTGTAGGATTCCAAAACTTTCAGTTAACTCAGCATGAGGGAAAGGACAGAAGGAAGTGGAATCTTGCTTTCCTGGTAGGCTCACCTAAAAGCCAACTGCTGCATCCTCTCTTAGCTTGTGTGTTCTTCCTCATTAAAACCTTTTACCATCTTAACCACACTGAATTTGCTTAGGTAGGTGTGTTTTGGATTTTATCTGTGAAATGTTGGAGGATCTGATAGTATGAATGCATTCAACCACGTGTTTCCACAGATCCTATGGATATATAGCTTGTATGTGCATTGGCTACCAGGGAATCTGCTAGAGAGAAAGAGAGACTGAGAGAGGAGATACATTGAGAGAGAGGACTCTTGTATGGCTTGAAAGAACCTGCATGTTATCCATTATTGGTGAGAGCTTCTGTGTTTACAAGAAGTAAATATGTAAGCTTGTATGGAAAAGCAATGGTGGTCACACATTGATGGGCCTATATTTGCACTACTACTGGTTCTTTCCATGTCTTCTGTCTCATGGCTCTTGTATGAACCATGAAATCAGACTTATTTATACAACCAGGAAAATCTAGGGTTGTGGGATCCCTTCTCCCCATCCCCATTCTTCTCCATGTGTGGTGCAGCATATGCAGTGCAATTAACATCCAGAAACATGTGAGATTGCCCCCATTATCCATTTCCTCTGTTTTTAAATCTGTTTGTGTTTGTTGCAAAATTGTAAAGATGTCCTTTACTGTCCCCTGCCTCCCAAGGAGCTTTCCTTTATTTTGTTTCGTCTTTAAAACAATCTGAGTGTTAGAAATCTGAATTTTACAATATGAGGATGATTGCAAAATTGTGATTAACCAGTCCTTGCTTGGAGTCAGTTTCTCTCATTTCACAAAGGCTGCCAAGAATAGTCTGCAGAAAATTCAGTTTGCAAATTGCAGGGCAGATTTTTAGAGGGCAGTTTTAAAAGAATGGCGTCCTGAGGGTTTTATCTATATTTATGTCTCTTGTTCAACCACACTCTTATGTAAATGCTACAATCAAACAAGAACCAGAGAAGCATTCTTAAAGGAAAGATTGCATCTACATTTTTGGAGGTTTAATGTCAATTATTACCCCATGCAATTCGTCTAATGTATAGTTGGAAAAAGCAAATACATTAGTTGGCAGCATCCGCTACAGTTTATAGATATTTAAGGCTTAAAAATACATACCCCCTTTTGTTTTGATGTGAAAATTGTCTTAAATTGAAAAACACTGCCCTTAGTGATGGCTTGAAAAAATGGAGATAGCTTTTATGTACTTTTATTTTTTATAGCCATTAATGTTGCAGTAAATCTTCTATTATTGTATACAGTTGAGATTATTCTTCATTGTTTTGCCTTTGGACAGGAAAGAAATTACTGGATTCCATCAGTGTTATTGGCAATCCCCATATTCTGACATCTGTTCCTTTCTAAACATTTTACCAACCTTGATGAAATGTAGTTTAGTGTTCAAAGCTGACTTGAAGGAAAAATTGGATGATAAAGAAACAACATTGATTAAATACCAGAAGTCATTTGCCAATAACTATCAATATTTGGATTGTCATAGTAGTCTATTCCAGAAAAGTTAGACATTCTACACAAATTTTAATCATATTTAATCTTTTAATTTAGCTGAATAATTGACTTTTTCATTCTTTCTTTTATGGAGAGGAAGATAGGGGACAGATTTCAGACAATTTTAATTAAATATCTTTGACTTTTTAAACTTCAGTAATATTTTGGACATATTTTGGATATGTCATATGTTACATGACAACTTGACATGGTTTAATCTCAGTCTACAGTAATGCTGATTCTTTTGGATGGATTTTCTAATCCTTGGGCTCAACATTTTTTTCCTTAACAGGGAGAAACTTACTCCCAAATATATGTTGTTAAAAGTAGAATCATGTGGATAAACACATAATCCAGGACCTGAAAGCCCTGTCCCAGAATCCCAGATGTGGAATCAGTCTGTATTTATTTGTTGGTGAAGAAAAAGCATTTTGTACATGCTCAGAAGTTCTCTTTCTTTGTCCACCCTCGAGAGGTTTAGTGCTAAAAATAGTCTAAACCTTTTGGAACCTCAAAATTTCTCCTGAAACCTTACCTGTCTCTTCTGATGCATCCACAGTAGCTGCAATTGAAAATGGCATTTGAGATATTAAAGATTCAACACCAAAACATTAAAACAGGTTTCTCATGTGGAAAGACTGGTAATTGATTTTTGCATTCATGCATCTCCATGGTGGTCCTTCTCCATTTCTGTATGTCTTCAGGCAGTTGGGTTCCAGGGTCAGATTTTCTTCAGTTTCAGACAAAAGATTTCCTTATCTTGTTCAAGTCTCAGGGCCTAGGATAATCCTAATTATAACAAAGCACTGTTCTTTATATTTTGAATGAAACCCGTATCATCGATGGGAACACCAGACCCAATTTGGCCTTCTTGAGGTCTCAATATGGCTCCTTGTGTTTATCAACATGGCCTTGTTTCTCTGCTCATGACACTGTCATTCATAAACTAACATAGTAGTCAAGGGTAGAGTGCTAACAGTAGCAAAAATAATGGTGAAGAAATGGAATTTTGGAGAGACAGAGAGAGATGCTACAGTCAGTATAGACTGTAGAACAGAGTGGGAAAGTGTTGAGGGTTGGGATACCATATTGGGATCCTGTTGGATGTTGGAGGGCTGTAGTCCCTCCTGCTATGTTGTGAGAATTTTAACATTTTTTTTTTTAAAAATTAACCAGTCTGTGCCTCCAGGGGCTATTTCATCATGTTTTTAGCCCTCATCAGGCTGCTTTAGGTCCAAGAGATGCTTCTTTGCCCCCAACTTCCTCTTTACTTCCCGGCAGAAAAAAATGCTTTTCCAGGCTTAAAACAGTTCTCGGAATGCAAGATGTAGCAAGGTGCCCCCATTACTCTTTTTGGGAATGGAAGACATTTTTATTAATAAAATGTGGTGGGAGAGATGGAGGACCCTTGGGAACCTCCAAAATGGCAGACAATTCAGAGGCCATACTTCCCCCAGCCCTCCTGTAGTATTAATGTCCTAAAATCTTATCAGGGATAATATAATTACTTTCCTGATAGTGGTTCACATGTCTAGTTTGTATTTTAGCTTGGTATTGTCCAACATTGACTCTGGGTGCCCATAAGTTAGCTGTATAATCTAGAGGCTCAACTGCAGTGGGAGTAAAATTCACTGAATTAATTGGGAGTATTATGAATTTACCACTTGTCACAGGCTTGAGAAAAAGAACCATATTTCCCATTCAGCATCTGGGATGTTTGAGAAAGTAATATACTCCAGAAGTTTTAAGCTGGCTATATCTCTGCATTAGTCTTGAGCTACTGAATTAAATAGGCATCTTTCATTGATGGGCACATTTTCTTTCTAATTAGAGGAATTACCTAATATCACATTGCTTATGTGGCATTTTCTCTACAGAGAGTAGAAAACCCTTAAGTGCAACCCCTAAAATGTTATCAAATAAGGCCCAAATACTGTGTTTTCTAATGGCCAAAGTGATTAATTGTGTGACACATGTCTTCCATATGAGTGTTCACATGATTCAAACTTGAGTAAACACCACATGTGTATTTGGGTGTGAAAATATGTGCTATGTAACTTTGCTTTTGTGCCAATGTATGTTCTTTAATCTTAGCTTCATATTTTTCATGCTCAACCATATACAACTATGAAGCTTGATGCTATGCATGCACACCTAAAAAGGAAAGTCTTTCTCATCTTTCTTTTTCTGATGTCTATCTAAATTATCTAAAAATTAACCTTTTTACAAAATGTAATAAAATTTAATTTAAGTGTATCTATTTTATTTATATGCTATTTTTCTCCCAAATTGGACCCAAGGCAGTGCACAAAAGATACTTGAAAACAGTAATCTAAAGTACTTTAAAAAGTCAAAAGTAGATCCCACTGCATTAAAAAAAAGGGCAGGAAGAAAAAGGTCACCAAAGCTCTGATGGTGAGGAAAAGGAGAAAAAGTCATTATTAACCCCTGTTAATACCAAATGACAGGGCCATTAGACTTCACAGATGGGAGAAGAATGGGATAAGTGCATGGTGTGTCATAATCATTTCCACGATCATGCAAAAAGGACGGGATAAGGACAGGGACAATCCACTTTGCTCCCATCCTTATCCTCTGTCTGATAATCTCCAAAGTTTGTGGTGACAGGAGAAAGATTCTGACTCAGTGCCTTGCTTCCATGGGTGAACAGTCCTTAGTGGCAAGACACACTGGAAGGGATGTTTGTGGCACAGGCAGTTGTTTAAACTATCTTTCCCAAATTTCATTGGTGCTGTGGACCCTCCCATTCTCTGGGAAACCAGCCATTTGAGAAACAACTGGAAGCATAATCAGTTTTACTTGTGTATTGTTCACCAATAGGATTTTGGTCTAGAATAGCACTTTTAGGGTTAGATTATAACAGGCAATGTGAATTAGATGTGCGGGCATATTTACACTGCAAACATATGTACTGGGTCCAGCTGGGACCTCCTGACATCTGGACCAACTAGATCAGGGGTAGGCAACCTTTCCCCTTTAAGGGCCGAGGGACTTCATCTCCCAGAACCCCAGGAGCTATTGGCCAACATGGGACTATTGGCCAACATGGCTGAGGTTTCTGGGAGCTGAAGTCCCTCAGCCCTTAAAGGGGAAAGGTTGCCTACCCCTGAAGTAGATAGTGGGGGCATTCCAGACCAAATCCCCACTCTCATCCAGCCATGGTTTAGAAGGACGGAGAGATTGAAAGTCAGTAGAAATCTGACTTTGCAGAAGTGGTTGATTTACTCATGATTTCAACTGAGTATCCCTGCTTCTGTCCTGTTGATACCTACAGCATGCACGCACTTCGCCTACTATTATGTGTACAAGTACACTTGCTTCTAGTAAGGCTACCTACCCTTTGGGTGAAACATGTGAATCTACCAAGTTGTTGGAAAATGGCTAATATTTAGAATATGCTTTGTTTTTGTGATGGCTGTTTTTAAAGTATATACTGGACCTAAAAATGCTACTGAGATAGCTTACAACATTTAAATGATAATAGCACTGCAAACATATGTCCCTTGTGATGCAACCGACCAGGATTGCAGTCTCCTTAGTGTGCAATCACTGGAAAGTTGTCCAGATCTCTTTTAATGGCCAGTGAAATTCTGACATCTTGCTGTCTATAAGCAGGATGTTTTTTGACATTATTCCTAGTGCACTCCTCCTAAAAGCCCAAATGATATATTATACTGAGCTGTGCATAATTATTGTCTAGTATTGTATTTTATTACTGAATGGATCCATGAAGGGTGCAGTGTAGAACAGAAGACTGGGAGGAGGATTTTCATAACACTTTCCACATCCTTCAGGGAAGACAGTTTGGTGTTATTTGTAACATAAAATACAGTGGATAGAAAAGTGTTCAAAAGTGCCTCCTCCCAGTCTTCTCCTCCACAATGACTGCATTTGGTAACAAACAATGCTTTCTAGGCTAGCTGGTGGAGTTCGGTGGCTGCCTCAGGAAGAAGATAAAGGAGGTGGGACAGCTTTTTATTATTCCTGGTTATTATTCCTGGTCTCAACTCTACAAGAATTCCCTTTTTGCACACACTATGTCCCTGAATCAACCCTATTTATTGAAGGATGCTCTCCCATCTTCATTGCTAAAATGAGATTCAGCTGCCATTCTAAATGCACCTGAAAAACTGTGGTCATCCCACAGTGGTAGGTATAATCCCAATTAATCCTCTGTTGTTCCACTTTTAAAATCTCCCAGTTTCTTTCTCTTCCTTTTACCTATCCCCTTTGTCCTAGGCTTACGTCCATTGCAGAAAACTGAGTTCAAAGTGTAAAAGTAGTCTGCACTCAGTTAACTCAGAATGGGATGCAATATTGCCCCTTCCCAGTTGGCTCAGGCAAAAGCAAACTGCTACAGCCTCTCCTAGCTTGTGTTTCTTCCTTATTATTTACGTTTGCCATCATGACCACACTCTGTACCATTGGCCTCTACAAAGAGGATAAGCAAATTACACAATAAGCATGAAAGTAATAGTAGACCACAAGTATATACTCTTGTCCTTTGCCTCAGACATCAAAATGTCTTGTTGGTGCAAAACAAGGAAAACAATCTGTGTTCTTAATTCTGGAAAGAAAAGAAGATCTAGTTTTAATGGGTGGTTACTTCCCCCTTGATATATTCTCTGCTGGAAGAGAAAAGAAAAATGGTTTGGTAGATTCAATTAAACCATCAAACTGATTGTGTAAGTTAAATTTTAATATTAAAAAACTTGGAAAAAAAACAAGTGCAAAGTATTTGTTTCTGTGGAAATTCAGTTTTGGAACAAGAGAGACAATCTAAAGCCCCCATACTCCAGTGTTGCATGCCAGCATGTGTAACAGGGGAGAGGTGAGACCCTACTCCTTTGCCAAATGTAGACTCAGGCTTTATGCTACCAGAGTAAATAATAGAATTTGCAGGATGTTTCACAATGATGACCATTTATCATTTGGTTTAACTTAAGTTGGTAAAAATAGCATTTTTTAAAACAACAACAACAATAACCTTCTTTTTGTTATGGTATTTTTGTAGAGTTCAGTTAATGAAATAGTAAAATGGAACACACTGAATCTCCTCACAGTCATTTGTTATGCATTCAGTAGTACTAGTCCTTCCATTTATTAGTCCATGCACCTTATCAGAAGAAGGCCATATCTTTCAGAACATGAAATTCTGTTCATTGCTGAAAAGAACACTCTATTGTGGTATTGGGAAGTAGCCAGAAATAAGTTCTTATGTCATTCATTCCAGGAAATATAGCACCAAGATGAGTTCAAAACACTACTGAAAATTACAACAATGAATCTGACAATGTTGACTGTGGAGGCTGGAGTATATAAGTAGCATTTGTATGTGTGTGCATATGTGTTGAGTGTAGGGAAGTCTCTGCTCATTGTAAATTTTTCAAAGACTTGTGGTCTACTATTACTTTCATGCTTATCGTGTAATTTGCTTATCCTCTTTGTGTATGTAGAGGCCAATGGTACAGCTCAACCGATGAACAAAGTTCTAGCCCCTTTTTAAAGCTGCCAGTGACTAATTGTATCACAACTTTTATTTAAGGTTGCAATGATGGGTTGATCAGGATTTCATATGGGAATTGGGGTGTACCCAAAGGCTATGGTTTTCATTTTTTCATGTATAATTTTCTCCACATACGTCTTCAATTTTGAACTTTGAATTAAACACACATGCACATAGACTTTGCATGGAAAAGATCAGTGACAAAAATCGCATGACGTTTCCATACCATAATTATTCCCTGAATCAGTCTTGGGAGTTCTGGAAAAACCTGCAATAAAGCTGTTTGTATTTATACCTACAGTACTTACGGCTTAATTCCATGTCTCTTTTTTTATGTACAGACAAATTGTTTCCAAAAGAGGGAACTTTCTGTAAGTTTTTACATTATTGTCAGGCTGTAGCTGAAGCAGGCTCTTGAAATGCAAACCTTTTAAGAGCAAGAAGATTAAGCTGATTTAAAAATTAAAAATTAAATAATAAAAAAATTAAAAGCAGTGTCCCAAACATGCAAGACTGTAGAGTCTCTTACTGAACATTTCTTATTTTTAGGGATGTTGATGAGAAAGGATGCCACTCAATATCACATTGAAAAAAAATGTTAACCCCCCTTTTTTTGCCCCTGCACAAGTACAAAAAGACCATTCCTTTTTCATTAAGGTTGCCTGAATTTGTGCCAGAAGACCCTGCACGAAACTGTCCTTTCTCTCCCAGTGTTTTGTGTAAATATACATTGCTTTGCACAAAAAAAAGCTGTCATGAAAATTATGCAAAAATTTCCTTCCCCCAGTCTTTGAAAAAAATATGCAAAAGGTCTTATCATCTCACTTGACAGAGAGAAATTTTTTGAAATGCTTGGTTCTTATTTGTTCATCTCACAAGAATTAAATAAAAGAAGATTTATACCTTTGTCTTCTTAATCTACTGTACTTGCATTTTGGACAGTTGTTGTTCATTGTCATCAGGTCAAATTTGAATTATGGTGATCCTATCAATGAGAACCTCCCCAAGTTGTCCAGCCCTGCTTAGGTCTTGCAAATTCAGATCCATGACTTCCTTGACTGAGCCCATCCACCTGTAACATGGCCTTTCTCTTTTCCTACTGCCTTCCACATTACCAAGCATCATTATCTTTTCTAATGAGTCATTCCTTCTGATATATCCAAAGTATGTCAGTCTGAGTTAAGTCATCTTGGCTTCCAGGCAAAGTTCAGATATGATTTGGTCTAATATTCGTTTATTTGTCTTTCAGGTAGTCCATGTCATGCTGGGCAGTTATTCTATGCATTCTTTATTAAATAGCTTTTGAACAAATGAAATGCGTAGCCTCTAGTCATAAAATGGGTAAGATTACAGAGTTAATCCCACATTCATACTAATTCCTTCATCAAGTAGATGGTATGAGAGTGTAAGAGACAGTAACTCTCTTACAACTTAGAAGTGCCATAAAATAATAATCTATGGCAGTAGTGGTGAACTTATGGCACAGGTGCCAAAGGAGGCACTCAGAGCCCTCTCTGTGGGCACACACACCATTGTCCCAACACAGAATTTGCCAGAGTTCATTACTAGAAAGCCAGAGGGATTCAGCACTTTGTGATAAATAAGTGGGGTTTGGTTTGCAGTTTGGACACTTGGTCTCTAAAAGGTTCACCAACACTGGAATGTATGGTTCTGCTTGTTGCTTGTTGATGTATCTACTGTACTGCTACTGATAAGTGGTGTACACATCCCTAAAAGATGACTCCTAAAAGATGGTTATGATTTAAAGTTCTAAATGCACATAATGTGCCAACTCCTCACCAAATGCTGGGACTTTATAATGTTGCCAATGTGCTTAGGGTTGGATTTACTTCCACTGTGACCCACTTTGCATGTTCATATACTTTAGTTATCCGACTGTTTCTGCCCCAGCCAACAAAAGTAGTATCAACTTTCCTTACAACCATCTACACTGTCATTTTTTAATGCTAAGGGCTTAACCATAAAGTGATTGGGGGTGGTGGTGGTTGCAGACTGCCAGAAATAGTGCAAATCGAGTCCACTTTTAGGGTTAGAGTTAGTGCTGGGGAATCATGGGAATTGTTTTTTCTCTCTGAGACATTGAGCCTTCTCTGCCAGAGAGCTCTGGTGCCACAATAAACTACAGTTTCCATGATTCCCTAACCCTAACCCTAAAAGTGGACTCAATTTGCACTATTTCTGGCAGTCTGCAACCCCCCTTATACAAAATCAAACATTTTTCAATGTAGCCCAGAATTGATTGGTAATGCATCTTCAGGTTAACACACTATAGTCTTTCATATCATCCATAAATTGGAGATATAAGTGGACAAACATGGAACTTTTGGCATGGAAAATGTGGTTTAATATCCAAACTTCTAGCAACAATGTAATGCCAAACTATTTGGCTGTACAGACCACCCCAAAGGAGTGGCTCTGCACTGCCCCTTTGCTTGCCGGATTGGAGCTGTGGTAATTCTCGTGCTGTGTCCCAATCCAGAGCTTTGCCATCTCTAAAAAGAAGTGGCAAAATGCTGCTCCTTTTTAGAACGGCAAAAAGCCACCCTTGCTGTGGTGGTGGCACCTTTCTCTGATCCTTTTGGTGTTCAGCATTTTGTTGCCGTGCCAAAGGGGTGCCATAACATCACCTGCCATGCAGTCAGGTGGGCAGCATAATGCCATTTTGGAGGTGGAGTTGGTGTGGGCAGCAATTGGTCACCATGCCACTCCACCCTAACACCAGCCCTTTCATCCGGTATGTAGAGGCAATATGTCAAGTAATGTACAAACCTTACATAAATGATATTTGTCCAGAAGTAAATTATATAGACTTGCTATAGTGGAAAAAGCTATAAGTCAGTTAAATACTTTGAAAATTTCACATTTCCATATATTTATCATTCAGAATGGAACAAAAATACAAAACCCACACATTGCAGTTCATGCGCCGTCATAGCACTTCTAACTGCACCTGTGGAAATGCATGTTTCTGTATTCAGTATAAAACCTCTTCCCAAATATAGAAAATGGGTATACCTAAAAGGAATGTTGTAGTCTAGAATTCTCTCTGACAAGCTGGTTTTATATGTACCTAAAATGTGATTTAATATTGCAAAGCACCTACAGCTTTAGAATGCCCAGTCGAAAGACAACTTCCAGTAAAGCAATAGTCTTCTTTTTCAGACCCAGGTCCAATATTGGCTCAAACATTATCTTCCTTATTTATTTAGTTACTGCATATTTTCATGATGACAGTGGCAAATCCTACTTCATTCCTACTAGAAATATAGTGTGTAGGTTAGAACCCTAAAACACTCTACTGTTGAAGGTAATGTGGAAGTAGAATACTGCAGTCATTTAAAAAGAGGTGTAAAGCTATTTGGATAATATGAGTACATGTTAGAGCTTGTTGGATTTTGAATAGTTTGTATTTAGTTACATGTCTTTTTAAATGGTAGATACATGGCGTCTCCCCTCCCACCATTTTTTATATATGTGTACATTTCATCATTTGGCAAATCACTTGATTTCATCCTTCTCTAAAATTTTGTGTTCATATTTCTACACCAGTTAAAATTCCTGTGTTGTGGTTCATCGGGGAAAAAAAATTAAAAATGAGTGGCTTTCCCTATAATTCAAACAGTCCTATTGATGCTAGCGCTTGGGGAGAATTGCTACTGAATCTAACCTGTGCCCTCCAACAATGTTCCAAGATCATACCACCAGCAAATCAGAGCTTAATAAATTAATAATGACAGGCAGTTAGAGTAGAAGCAGAGCTGACCTTCTCCACAGCATGGGTACCCCAGATGTTTCCGATAACTAAGTGTGCTGCGTCGTAATAACACATGTGTGCAATATATAAAATTAAAACAATGGGAACCAAAATGGAAAAAAACAGTGATCTATAACCCACCCATGAGAAGACAGCATTCTTTTCTTTTTCTTTTTTTCTTTTTAAAAAAGAAAACACAAGCAATTGAAGATGACTTTCAGGTTTTTTTTAAATGTTGTTTGAAATAGGACCCAAATTAAAAAGCAATAGTATGTATTATTGCATACTTGGGCCCGTAGGCTTGGAATTTGGGTCTTTTAGGGCCTCCAACAGTTCTTTCCACTTCAATCCATTCCAGCAATTCCAAGAGGTGTACAATGCAATCTTATAGTACAGTATAGATGCTAGCCTTTCTCATGCTCTAAATGGATTGCCATCTAGACTTCTGTCTGTCCTTCTCTAAGCTAATTTCTGGTCACCAGAGAAGGAATTGACACAATAATTTCTGAGTACTCCTCACCTAAGAAAACCCTTTGAAATTCACAAAGTCACTATACATTGACAGGGGACTTAAAGACACACACAGACACACACTAGTCCATCATATTCTAGTTATATTCTCAGTATCAGGAGAGGCTATCTTGACTTAGCCTTAAGTATTCTAAGGAGTAAATTAACTGTGATGTAGACAATGCTGTTCATGTACATGCTTTTGATATGCAAATAGCACCCAGTATGGGCTTCCCTCCGGATGTAAACAATACTGGGCATAGTGGGGTAGGGGAAGGATAAATTCTTCCTTAAAAACTAAATCAAACAGAGTTCCAAGCTTTGCTTCTGACTCACTTCCATTTAACTTCAAGGATTCCACAGCTGATAATGTCAGCACTAAGGAGTAGTAGGTTATTACTCGTAAATGGGACTATGTATAGTTACTAAAATAAATGTATGGTTCATGTGTGTTACAATCAGTGTGAAAATCCCAGTCTCAGCAGCTCTTTGCTTGAGGAGAAAAGTTGGTATTGATCTTAATAGCTGAGTTTCTTTTGGAATTGTCTCTCTTCAGTAGATATTTTATTCCTATCACAATAATATCACAGAGAGTATTGGCAATTCTGGGGGTAAGTACAATGGACTTACCTACTTTTCCCAAAGAGGGTTGGTTGCCTGTAAGAAATCTTGAGAATACAGTTCAAGGCATCTGTGACAGGCTGGTTCTTCTCCCAAATGGAAGGAATGATCCATATAGGTGCTTCTCCATATCCATTTACCACCATCTCTGGTCATCTCATTGGTGTTCCACTGTATGCAAACTGGGGATGAGGAGTAGGAGGCAAGTGGGCCACACAGTGGCTGAATCAGTTTCCTATGCTGTGCCAAAAAGCTGTACACTTCATCCATTTTTTGTGTGTGCATGTGATTACTTGCCTTTGCCCCTTCCAGTCCCATAACTACCAAATAGGTTTGCTAGATAGGGCCTGGCCATGACTCTCCAGTTCTCATCGTTCATTCCCAAGTGGAAGATGAGGGTACAAAATTTCCAGTTTTGATAAACTCGGCTTCAGGAAAGAGGAAAGGACTGTGTGTAAATCAGCTTCTATATCATAATCTTGCTCTGGACTTCAACTTGAAAAGCTCCCCCCTCCCCCCGGTGGGGGTCTGTGTATTTACTTAGCTAGGTTCCTCCTTTCCTTCAGGTTCTTGTGCTAGCATTTATTCTGTGCTCTACATTCACCTTTGGGTTGGAAGCAAGTAGGATAGATTAAATGTTCCTGATCCTGACTCTGTCCTGGATTGCGGCCAGCACACACCAACCTACACTGATAAGGATGGCTCAACAAGGTAATTAGCTATGCAGCTGGAAATAGTCCACAAACCTTGCAGGGAGTGAAAGAAAGAGCAAACCGGAAGCCAAAGTTGAAGTCAGGAATATGGAGGTCACGATAGTCAGTCCAGTCCAGGGTCAGGTCAGCCACAGGGTAGCAATAGTCCAGTCCGTTCCAAAGTCAAGAGTCAAGGCCACAAGGAATCAAGGTACAGGGAGCCAGTGCAGGCAACAATCACACCAAAGGATCATACAATAAACTCTGGTATTGAGTTGGTGTCTCTCTGCTTCCTAAATAGGGGACGCCCTCCCCCGTACCAGATGAGGCTGGTTAGCTAATTGCCTCGCAGCAATTCTCTGGGATCTGTGTTTGCCAGCACTTTCAGCCCTGCACTGCCTGAAGGAGGGAACCTTCAAGCCTGATTCCTCCCCAGAGTCACCACTAGGCTGTTGTACCACCAGAGGAATCCCATCAGTACTAGGACCTGGCTGAGCCTCCTCCTCTGGGGCTAGGAGATCAGGGCTGGGCTCTGGCAGAGCAGGATTAACACCTGGTGTAGCCTCAATTTCCTCCTGCACTGGAGCAGGATTAGCCCCTGGTGTAGCCTCCATTACCTCTTGCTCTGGAGGAGTCCCATCCTCCTCCTCATCCTCCGAGACCTGTTCTTGGCTGGCCATGACAGACTCCTCATAGAGTTGGAAGAGACCTCAAGGGCCATCCTCTAACCCCCTGCCATGCAAGTATGTGAGAAGGAACAATCCTCTCATTTCATCTTGATCTGGGAACACCTTTTTAATTAAGATTTCTATCTCAGTTTCCAAATAGAAAAAAGTTCTCTATGTATGTATGTTTGTTTGTTTGTTTGTTTGTGTGCATGCATTTGAATTATAAGTTGTGGCCAACTCTGGCTGGTACTTAGTGCATTGCACTTAATGGCATCCTTAAATCTCAACTTTTGGTCCAGAAACCTCAGGGCCTAGGACAATTCTCAACTAGCAACCCTATGAATGGAGGTGCAAAAAGTTTATTTCAGCAGGCCTTTGAAGACTGACTGCTTAAAGGATTTTGCAGAAGTGTGCTGTTCTATCTATCTGTGTTCTATTTATTTGTTGTTTAATGATATTTTTAAGTTTTGAATTTGGTGTATTTTTAGCTATGTTTCTTTTAACTGTTGTTAAGCTGCCTTAAATTGGGGGAAAAGGTGGGAAATAATAATAATAATAATAATAATAATAATAATAATACTGTCTTACTGTCTGTCCTCCATATCGGTGGACTTGCCATCTGCAGATTTAATCATCCACAGGTGGCAAGCCTTTGTTTTTCTTAATGGTGTGCCACCATTAAGAAAAATGGGACTTGAACATGGACAGATTTTGGTATCCGCAGGAGGGGCTGGAACAGATCCCCTGCATAGATGGAGGTCCAACAACAACAACAGCAACAACAATATGGTAGTAGTAATAGTGGTAGTGGTAGTAGTAAGTATCTATCTTACATCTCCAGGGAAAGTCAGTTCTCAGCTGTGAAGACAGCTTATTTTGCTATCAGCATAGCAACATTTTATTATGAATTGTGTGTTTCTGTTGCACCTTGTAGTGGGTTGTGGCAAAATATATGAAGCCAGAGGGTGATTTAAGGATATTTTTAAAGTCAGCTTTCCCCCCCTCAGAACTCCCCAGCAATACTTTAAATTCCTTAAATTTGAGATGTAATCTAAACTCCCAAAGGAGAAGAATCAGAATATGGTGTGCGGTAACAGAGCACCCCTGTTCATCTGTACTAGGCTACCTGCATGTAATTCTAAAGATCAGAGGCAAGTCCTTATTGAGTGAGGATAGAAACAATCGGCTTATATAGAGTATTTTTACTTCATAGGAATGTGGTTCTGCTTGCTGAAAATCTATCCTTTGCATGGAGTCAGGCATAATCCTATGCCTACTTTGCCCTTGCAGTAAAAATATGCTTAATGGCAGTTTCAGAAAGGGAAAAAAAGGATCTATTTAAAGCTGGTTGAGCAGAATATCTACTTATAGATGGAAACTATAAGTGAATAATGTTAATGGAGCTCTGTTTTTGTAAAATGCATGGGACAACTAATAGAATCTAGCTAATTTAAAAGTGGATGATTGAATTACATTTAAGAGACTACCTAATTTATGACCTTTAAAAATAGTTTTTAGAGCTGTCTGCTTGATGGTTTTTTTAAAGCCCATGGTCCCTTCGTCAAATGGAGGAAGGGAAGTAGTATATGTTTCATCCAATGCACTTGTGATTTTAAAAATAGTTATTATTAAAGCAATGCCAGCATTTTGCATACTAAAACCAATGTTACTCAACAGGGAGACTGCCCTTCCTATCCAAATTGCAACAAAACAATTCTTTTCTACTGTAGGAATTCCTGGTGGGTTTGGTTAGGGGATTCTTAGTTTTCTTTTTAAGTTTACAAAGTTTACATCACAATCTGTAATCTTATGGTTTCATGTATGAGAGGCTTGTTGTGTACAACCTTGTTGAAGCATTCTTGGAAGGGTGGCTTGTAAGCTGGTAGTCTGATGAAAAACAAGACTTATGGTCACATGTATGAGAGGCTTATTATCAAAAGCAATGCCTATGCAGTTTATTGTGCATTTTCACATTGGGTATGTATTTGATTGAGGATGTGGGGGGGGGGAGGCACTTTCCTGTGCTTGCATTATACACAAGTAAGGATTGAGGTAATAGTTCGCTTCTTCAGATGTGTATTTGCTGTGGCGATATCTATTCTTTATGCTGCTACCATTATTTTGCATAGATAATGGTACCTAATGCTACTAATAACACAAGATGTATGCCCAAATTCAGTGGAGAAAACAGCTCAGGGTTAGTGCTGTACCCAGTACTCTTAGGTAACTGTTTGGCTCCTGAGAGAATGCCTCTTGTTTATGTTGTTGTTTCCTCATGGCAGGTAGACTTAGATAAAACTGGGTCTAAGTGACATTTAATTTCCCATAATGTCCCAACCTAGAATTGCTCTGGGACACTGTGAATGAAATGGTGGCTTGTCTCAGCTGTTCACTGTTGCTGGGAGTGTGTCCATGCATATGTACTGTGTGCCTTCAAGTCATTTCCAACTCATGGCAACCCTAAAGCCAACCTATCATGGGGTTTTCTTGGAAAGATTTGTTCAGAGGAGGTTTGCCATTGTCTTCCCCTGAAGTTGCCCAAGGTCACCCAATGGGTTTGATGGCTGAGCTCAGAATTGAACCCTGGTCTCCAAAGTCATAGCCCAAGGCCCAAACTACTATGCCATGGTGGCTCTGGACTGTGTCTATACCAGGGGTAGGCAACCTGTCCCTTTAAGGGCCGAAGGACTTTAGCTCCCAGTATCCCAGGAGCTATTGGCCAACATGGGACTATTGGCCAACATGGCTGAGGCTTCTGGGAACTGAAGTCCCTCGGCCCTTAAAGGGGAAAGGTTGCCTACCCCTGGTCTATACCCTCCAACATTTTACAGATGAAAACCTGGACATGCGTAGCAGAACAACATCAGTGTGTGTTCAAGATGGCAACATAATAATCTGGAAGAACAGACAAGCTAGACAAAAATGCAGCAGTTTGCTTTTGCCTGAGTCTATGGAGAAAGACAAGTTTCCACCTTCTTCTGGCCTCTCCCTCCTGCTGAGTTGAGTGCAAAGTACTGCAATTTTAATTCAGTTTGCGCCAACCGAAGTAAACTGTGGACGATTGGGGGAAAGTGGGAGGAGGAGAGAGAAATTGGGACATTGTAAAAACAGTTGAAAAAGTGAGATAATGGAAGATTAACAAGGACCGTCCCTGCCAAATTGTCAGGACCCACCTGAGATCACAACCCTCAAGCTGGCCTTGAGAAAACTGATTTCAAAAAATGATCAGATGAAAATAACTGCCTCTGTCTTTTTGCCTTTGTGAGGATGTATTCATTCCAACTAGAGAACTGAGGTAATCAGTGCTTGAAACAAATCTTCTAACATATAGTAGCTGCCTATCTAGTACAGTATCTACAAAATGAAATGCAAGACCTGCTGCTAATCTTAGACGTTCTGTGCATCAGTATAAGACGTTCCAATTTCAGCCCTTAATGTCATTTTAATGCTATTTTTTAAAATGTAATTATAACTCCAATTGCATTTGACATCTGAAGCTGACAATAGTGACACAGAAAGGGACATTACAAAAATAGCTCTACTCAAACTTTATTAGCCATTGGGGAAAGAGAAGTGTCTATCCAACAGATTCATACAAATTATTTGCAGTTGAGAAAGGGAGCTGTTGATTATCCTGCTGTATACAGATTGTAAAACTTTCCTTATTTTCAGGCTGTAATTGTTAATCTGGTGCCATTTTGAAAAGCACATGCCCATTGTTTTGACCTTTACTGGCAACAATGTTCCACTGTCTGATTCTTTCTTCCCCTCATGACTCTGTGATACAACAATTGGATTTTGGTGTTTGAAATTAGAAAACTAGGTGCCTTAATCTGTTGTGTTAAGTTTCTTTCTTTCAAGATTTAGATCTCATTGTGTTGCAGGCCACTTTAAGTCACAAAGGGGGCACTCAAACTTACGTTTTTGTCCTGCGGAGATCTGGGTCTCTGCGGTGATGCAATACAGGATTGATGTTCCTACTACATTTAATGCGATCAAATCTCTCTGAGGCATTTAAATCCTCTTCGGCATTCACACACGTGCTGCTTTGCTTCAAGATGGAGGCAAGATGTCTGGGAACGATCCCCACAATCTGGATTGATTCTTAGTGTACTCACACTACTGAGGATCCAGATCACTCCAGACCTTTAAAACAACAACACTTAATTGGGTTTTTCTGTAAACCCCCCCCCCCCCCGGTAAATGGAGCCGGGTGCATTGAGGGCCAGTGGAAACATTGTGGAAATAACACAGAAATAACAGGTTGTTTCCATAATGTGAATGGGGCCTTAGAAGAGTACTGTGGTTTTGACTGCACTGGTTGCATTTCTCATGGGAAAAGTTACTTAAGAAGTGATGTGTTGGCACAAAGGGCTGTCACATAAATGCTAAAGTAGATATGATTTCTCTTCTTCCCAATAGTATGACTAGAACCTATATAAGAAAGTAGGCAGCACTTTCACCCCATGTCTTGCTCCCTACTTGAGAAAGAAGGTATTTGCAACCTTTCCCCTTTAAGGGCTGAGGAACTTCATCTCCCAGAACCCCAGGAGCTATTAGCCAACATGGGACTACTGGCCAACATGGCTGAGGCTTCTGGGAGCTGAAGTCCCTCGGCCCTTAAAGGGGAAAGGTTGCCTACCCCTTCCTTAGAGTATGGCATTGTGGGTGAGTTGGCTCTCAGTGTGTGTGTGCTCTGTTATTGCTTTTGACATACTATTCACAGTTACTTTAAAGTAACTTTAGGATTAAAACTATTTCCACTCTGCAAAAGATACTGGGGGAAGAGATGTCTCCATTAAAGTCTCTATCATGCCTACAGTTGCCAGATCTCAGGACCTGAACCAGAATCTCCAATTTTCATGGGTCTTTTCCAGGCCAACATATATTTGTTGTATTTGTATTCCCTTGGCAACTTTTTCTGCACCTTTTCTTTGAATATCTAAATTGCCCCCCCCCCCCGAATTCTCAACTAAAGTTTAAAGTTGCTGCAATGTTTAAAAATATTGTGACTGATGGAAAATTTCTTTGGGGAGTGAGAGACTTCTAATTAGGGGACAATGTCTTCATTTCCCTCTTAGTTACACCACAGACAGGGAACCTTTTAGTAAGTTTAAGAAATAATATAGGAAAAAGAATAGCAGTTATTGCTCAAATTCCCTACTCTACCTCATTAATAAAAGTACAGAAGTCCCATTTTCCATGTTATAATATACAGGTATCCCTTAATAACATTGAAATATCACAGTGCTGCTTCCACAGATCATGGCAATGTCAACCCACAACCATTTTGCAGATTTACCCCCAGTGAATAGTTCTTGATTTTGTTGAAACTTTACTGTGCATAATGTTCTGATTGGCTATGTGAACTGCATGCTCCTCTGTTTCAATTGGAAGTTAGGAGTAGTTATCCAATGTTGTGCAAAGCGCAAGTTGATTGACAACTTGAGCGCACAATTCACTATTTTTGCTGTATTGGTCAGTTAGTCATCCAATTAGGATTACAAACAATAGCACATAAGTCTTAGAAGTAACAAACACAGCACAAAATCTGAATTGTATATTCATACATATAGTACATGCACACATACACATTTTGATACATTATGTCAAGTGTTGTTGTTTTGTTCCTTGACTGGATGGCTCCTATAATTAACTAGAATTTTGAACTGCAGATTTCAATGCAGTACACAGCATGAAAACATCAACTAGGGACTGTTCAATAATAATGACCTTAAAATCTATTATAAAAAGGGAAGTATGTAAATTAGTAAAAGGTACTTTGCAGCTTATTAAAAAAATCCTGATTTGGGGACTCAGTATAACTAACATGGTATAACTTCATGTGGTAAAGTTTTCCTACATTTTCTGGAGTTAATTTATGGACTCGTCTCCGTTATCAAACACGGTGAGTGTCTGATAAAGAGAGAAAGAAAGAAAGAAAGAAAGAAAGAAAGAAAGAAAGGGGGGGGGGGAGAGAACAAAATATTGCAGGTATTTTGGATCAATTATACATATAGATTGGTATGCACAAGTTAAATTACATCAACAACCATGTGTTATTTTTCTAAAGCCCATTGTGCCAACAGGGGATAACATTGCTGACATATGAGTTTTATCGCATTGCTAAAAAACCTAGCTTATCTTTCCTGGTTTTAATCCTGTTCTGGGATGAAGCCGGGTATTATCAGATGCATTTTGCCATCGATGCCACTGGGCAAGTGCAGCTTTGCAAATTGGCCAGCTGAGCATGGCTTCTAACAGGAAGTTACTCGGGCTGCACTCAGCCAGTGGAATCAGCGACAAAATGTGTCTGATAATACCCGGCTTCATCCCAGAACAGGATTTGAACCTGGAAAGGCAAGCCGGATTTTTAAGCAATGTGATAAATTCCATAGTTTTAACCCAGTGTTTCCTTTTTCATATATACCACTTTAGCCACCCTTTTGTCTATCTGCTCCCTCTAGTCTAGGGCCTTTCCTATTTCCACTTCTCTACTACCAGTGTCTCTGAATCTCTGTGTTGAACTTTCCTTTTTCTATATTCCTGACCCATAACACCCTGTCCCTGACAGATCTCTCAGGTATCCCCTTTTTTCTCTTTCCACTCTACAGGTCTCTCTTGCCACTACATTCCCAGTAGCCCATTTCTCTGTTCTCCATAGCATCTGCATCCTACCTCTTCTTTTTCTTTTATCATCCCTACAAGACACATTACATGCTGATTGCTCACTTTGCATTGTATCCCACTCTTTCTCCACCCACATCTCTTCACACGTCCATGTCTTTAACCCTCCCTCTTTCTCCTTTCATCTTTTTGTGGTTTTCTACTTGCCTGATATTTATTGCTCTATGCTAGATTGAATAACTGCACATATAGTGGGCCCTCAGTATTTTATGGAGTTTGGTTCCAGGATTCCCTGTGTATCCCAAAATCTGTGGATGCTTAAATCCCATTAAATACAATGATGCAATGAAATGGTGTCCCTTATATAAAATAGTGAAATCAAGCTTTGCTTTTTGGAATTTATATCTTTTTGCAATATTTTCAAGCTATGGTTGATTGAATCTGTGGATAAAGAATCAGTGGATATGGAAGGCCAGCTGTACCACATTCAGTCTGTCAGCAATTTGTGCAGTACAAACCTTTCCACATCCTGGTAACAAATCCTGATTTGTAAATGAGTGTACATCAGGGAGCTGTAGCTATTCCTTGCTCTCTATGTGTACCAGTGTGATATATGTGCTTCAAGAAACACATTTCTCTTACTTAGATATTATGTTTTTAGACACACACTTAAAAATGTTATGTGTGAACTGGTCCTAAAGGACTCTTTAGATGAAAGTGAGGTGGGCAGGTTAAAATAGTCTGGAAAAACTGGGTGGAACTTTACTTCATGCCTGTGAAAAGGATGAACACAGAGGTCAGTACAGTTGTCATGGAGGGGAGTCACCACAAGAATGACCACAGTAGATCCCAACTGGAAGGAAAAGGCCACAACTTCATTGACCACACCTGTAATGTAGGGTTGGCCCGCAAAGCATGAGGTCTGGATCTGTCATCAACCCCAATCCCCTGATTGATCAATGAACTCATTTGCTTGGTCATGGCCAAGCTTCTGAATGACAAAAGGGGTGACCAGTTAACCGCCTATCCACGTCCCAGGTAACTGATGGATCACATGTTCACATCTCTACCCCTTGTTACTGGGGTTGCTGAATTGGTGTTGTCCCCACAATGGCAACACTGCAATGCTCCCAGCACCCCCAGGTCCCCGTTGGACTCTCGATTGTTGAGTGTTGTGTGAGGATCGCACATATATACACAAAGTGATGCATAGTTTACAAACTAGTCTGCTGTCTATACTGTTGATAAAACATTTGTTTGGGGACAGTGGCTGGCATCCAATTAATGCACATGCATAAGTCATGCTATACACGCAGGGCCCAAAAGTCACCATTGTGCAACAGAAAAATATTCTGCTGATAGTGGCAGAAGCAGAGTTGCATAGTCAGCATGTTCTGGTTGCATATTGTGTACAGTGCCTTGAAGTGTTGCATCCTATATTGTGCCTTGCAGTTGGGCATCATATAGCATCCATTGTGATTGTGCCACCTATATTGTGCAAATTATATTGGCCATTGTGGTTGCACATCTTATATTGTGTACTGTGGTTATTCATCCTATATTGTGCATTGTGGTTGTGCATCATGTATTGTGCATTGCACATGGCACCTAGCTGTTGATATGTTTTGCTATTGTGCATGGGGGTTACACATTGCTGGTGTAACCGCATTAGTTGGGGGAGAAAATGTTAGATCAGTATACACCTTGGCACCTCCTTGTAGTGGAGGATTGGGTTCTGGATCTCAGTGGGACACAGGATGGGGGGGGGAGCTTGTGAAAGAGTCTGCACTCAGTGCTAATGTGGGGGCTTACTCTCTCTTAAAAAGATGGTTGGCTTGGGAGGGAGCCCTCCAGGCTGGCCTTCAAAATGACTGTTCAAGATGGCAACCAATCTCTTTGGATTGTCCTAGGTATCTGATTTTTTGCCCAAAAGTGGATGAGGGGGTGTCATAGGTTGATATCTGGGCCTCAATTAACCCCACACCCAGTCCCCCCCCCCTTGTTTACTCAGTTTCAGTCCTCAAACATTTAAATAGGTCAATAAAGATGGTCCTTGTTTAAGCCCAAATACTGTGTCTGGTTTCATTTTTTCATGGTTGGTCAACAAACATGACACTGAGATGATGCTGGATTGAGGCCTGTGTCCTTAAATATCTTGTTTCAATGCTATAGTTTAACCGTATTTCAGCATTACAAAGACTTGTTTATTTTTATCTGCGTCAGTTTTTTGTTTGTCTGGTTTAATCTTCTGAATGGTCTTGAATCCAAGTCCTGGGTGAAACAAGTCATAGGATGGGTGAACATGTGAATGGATGGATGTTTGAGGACTTGAAGAGGGTCAGGGGTGGGAACTTCAGGCCCAGTATTGTACAGACCTGATACTATTGTACTAAAATGAGTATCATTAGGTGCAGTTTCACTATTCATTAAGCCCTTAAAAAAAAAAAAAGTCACCCTTTGCATGGGAAAGTAAGGAAAGCCATATTATAAGAAAATGGTGACCAACCAAATATAACTGATTTTTGCTTATTAAATTTGCAACAGTTGCTGTCTCCTTCCTTTATATTTTACTTATTATCCTATTTACAGATAAGAAAATTGAGGCAGAGCCATTAAGCAAGCTGTTCTACATTTTTGCATGAACCAGGATTCCCACAGATGACATCTGGCCTAATCACGTGCACAAACTACTGAGACCCAGAATCTCTATGTGTTTCAGGTGAGAAAACAGTGTGTTAACTTGTTGTGCTCTGAGCTGGTTGGATTCTGGATGTCCACCTTGATTCTCAATTTGGAGAAGTGTAAATTAAAAAAAAGAAAGATATTTCACAAGGACCAGTGCTCTCTCTTCTGAAGAAAGGCAGCACTGGAAAGATTGCCCTGAATTACTCATTGTTTAGTTAAGTCTGAGTAGAACCGGCATTCTGGTGCAGCTGTTGCCTTTTGAAAGTTTGTAAATAACACAAGAAATGTGTCCCATTCTTCTCTGAGCAGTGCACTTTCCCTAAATCCTTGAAGAAGAAAAATAAAAATAAAATAAAAGTGAGACCAGACAAGTCTTCTGCTATGCTTTCTGCTTAAAAAAGGGGAAAAAAAACATTTTGTGGAATGGAATAAATATGTGTGGACTTCCACTGAAGCCACTGCTTTTAGTGACTTTAACTTTATCTGCAAGTTGTGAATTGAAGTTATAAATGAACTCATGGCTATATATGTATCAATGAACTTTCTTGACAAAGAACTTA
Source organism: Phrynosoma blainvillii (assembly GCA_026167975.1). Lineage (NCBI taxonomy): Eukaryota > Metazoa > Chordata > Lepidosauria > Squamata > Phrynosomatidae > Phrynosoma > Phrynosoma blainvillii. The sequence goes on along the minus strand of JANUYF010000007.1, from coordinate 18,755,823 downwards.
CATTACATTCAGAAATGAATTCTACATACATGCCATGGCACACACAGAGATGCAATGCTGACAGTGTCTCAAACACATGGAAGGGTGAGCAAAACCAATGCTAGGAATCATTGTGGTTTTGGAACCCAACTTGCCCCAAACCCCAGCTAGCAGGGTGAATAGCCATATGGGCTGTCAGATTCTGGGACTGATGTCCACAAATAAGTTTTCTGAGTAGAACTGTGCATGCAATTCCATTTTCCTTCTTCTGTGTATTCAGTGTGACGTGTGAAAAGAGTTTTAGAATCGGTCTCCTTAGATACTGTCTTGGGTTGAGGGATCATGGTTTCTGAGTATTCCTTGACTATGAAAACTCTATGAAATTCATGGGGTCACCTTAAATTGACAGGTGACTTGAAGGCACACATACAAACCTACCTACCCACCCACATACACCACTCACACACAATATTTTGGCTCTTTGTAGTAGTAGCCTGTGCCCAGCAGAGAAAAGTACATCAGAAGTGATGCAGATAGGAGATGCCTGGGTCCAGCTGCTTGAGTGTCAGGCCTGAATCCCATGCTTCTCATTTGACATTTCACATGGTACAGTCTTACCCTACTTTGCTGGCAACCCAAGGTTTTACTTTTAAAGGCAGACCTAGAGATACTTGTAAATATATAAAATATTTGCATTGGGATATTAGTCTGCAGTGAATCATAGAATCATAGAATCATAGAGTTGGAAGAGACCACAAGGGCCATCCAGTCCAACCCCCTGCCATGCAGGAACTCCCAATCAAAGTGCTTAGTAATGTTCCTGAAAGACCGTCATGTGCTGTGATTATGCTTTGGAGTCAGTTTGTTCCAACGTATGTATTTATTCCCCACCATGGCAAGCTTTGGGACTGGGCCATTAGATAATAAATTTCTCTGCCTGAAACTATTTAAGCATCACATTTTCTTCTAACAACTCCCTGTAGAAAAGTTAAATACGCTGTGTGGCTTCCCCTAGCCTTCAGGATCAGTGGGAAAACTCTTCAGGATTTCTAAATTAATATTCCCTCAGACTCAAATAAAGACTTTCAAAGAGAGTCTCAAAGATGTTTCTCCTCTTTCCCATCACCCTCATCTGCAATTTACTGTCTATATTTAACCATATATATCCAGATTGTAAGGAAGTGTGGAGTCGCTTCAGTTTGGTGGCAGCAAGCACAGTTAGATTGCCGCAAAGGAACTGACTATAATTACTTAAATGACACCTTCTGAAAAACATTAATCTTTCTGGAAATGGCTCTGCTTTCCACAGACTGTCTGAAAACATATATGTGGGATGTGTGTTTTCTGTGTAATATTCTTAATTCTGTTTTATACCATATTGGGGTGATATGAGAGAAAAGAGAAAAAAAATCAACCTTAAAAGTCTTGTACACTCTCTCTTTCCTTTTCTCTCTCTCTCTCTGACCCTAACAATCTCTTTAGCAAGCCATGGTTCAGTAAACTGGCACACAGCAGCCGTTCTGCAGTGGAAAAATCATAAACCAGATGGAAGCTTTACATTTTTGTTTAGTTTTTAAGAGCAGTTTTTATAACATCGCTTAAAATCGTTCTGATGCATCATACTGTTTACACTTAAGACTTTGTAGCTAAGATGTTTACACTACAGAGAATGTTTTAAGATATTTTATAGTTATGATATTTAGATAATTGGCAAGAAAAAAGATAGTTTGTTGAGATTACAGTGATGTTGGTAACCGTGAAGTAACTTATGAGACTCAATAAATATGTCCAGTTCGGTGGAAAGTACAAACTCAGTTAAAACAAAACAACACAAGAGAGAATGTCTTCTTAGTGAAATCATTTCCTTTTCTTAATCAAAAGATGACAACCACAGCTTTAGAACTCCCATCTGTAACGCACTACCCTGCATATCTGCGTATCTACTGTGGTTTTTAATTCTTTTATAATTGACAAATTTAAATCAGTTGCTAGAATGGGGAGGGGGAACCCCTAAGAAAAAAATCTCATGTAAAAGTGGACACAGTTAATTCTCTGTGGTATACCTAAAGTGATCAAAAGTCAGTTCTGCATAACTTCTGTTCAAGTACTTCTTTTTCATATGAATGCCGCTTCCATGTTTTAATGAAGAATGCATTTCTTCTGAGCATCTGGTTTTTGGAACTTTTTAAAAAATGAAATAATCAAAAACAATAACTTCTTTTAACTTTGGTAAAGTGCTCAGAAGAGAAGTATGAAATAATCTGTGTGTGGGCTTCAAATGTTGGGAATGCAAACATTTCACAATAAACATGTGTAAATGAAAGTACTTGGCCAGATATGCTGAAAGATAGTACATGCTGGGTTAATTAATGCATCTCCATTAAAATAAACCTTGCTTTCAAGATCTGACCAATAAAAATCATTAGTATATTCAGATCAGATGTGCTGATGGATGATTTTTATGTATATGTTAAACTTTTGCAGAGGGAATTGTCCTTGAAAAAAAACCTAAAACCAGATTTCAAATGAAAGTCAAAGTCTTCCATTACCTCTCTGTCCTCTTTTGTGTTTTCAATATAGTGATATGATGAATTATTCTGGTTTTATCTGTGCTCCCTGAAATTGATTTACTATTGATAGCCTTAAATTTATCATTTTAAATGTGCAAATCACGGTTATGCAGGCAGAGAGTTGTGTAGTTTCAAAGACCTTGTTCTCCTCTAGAATGCAGTATCTGATTCTAGCTATAATCAAATTACTCCTTTATTTTTAATCAAAAAAGTGTTTATCTTCCCTGATCTTGAATAGAACAATTTTAGTGGTAATCTTATGCTTTTTTTTTTTTAAGTTCCATGCTGGTTGTGAAATCATCCATGTAAATGCATATTTATCTTATTTACATTTTCCGCTTCTGTCATATAATTAATCTACTTTTAACTGAACTATGATGTAATGCTGATGCCCACACCACTACCCTGAATGGATTGGAAGGCATCAAGGTACAAACAAAAGGTTCACACAAAGATATCAGAATCAAGGGACTTATAATTAATCCTTTGGAAGGACAAGGCTTGTGGCTTCCAGTAATAGTTTACTGTTTCTAGTAACATCTGAGTAAAAGGCATGTATCAGAGCAAAAAAAAAGAAGTAGATGTAGGGGTCTGTCATTCATAGAGCCACCATAAATGAAAGCCAATTTGATAACAATTAACAATAAGTTCCAGAGTCCTAGTCTAATTCTCAACTGACTACTTGGCCTATGTCTGTTTCCTTACATAAGCCAATATGTCATAACTGCATTCCTGTGTAAAATAAACAAGTATATTTAAATCACTGAGATAACCATGGGAGAACACTTTATAATTCAATAAATTACAAGAGGTATGTAACTGAGTGTTGACCACTATGGAAGTATTGCAAGGGGTTGCCTCCATGTCAGTTGGGATGGTGAATCTCTGTTTTGGGCTAAACTTTAAAGTACTGCCCAAGATGTTTGAACCTGTTTTGAGGATAAAAGTGCCTTTAAAGTTTGGACTTGAACCTGGAAACTATGCATTGGCCCACTGATATGGAAGCCACCAGCTGTCACTTATGTAGCAAATTCCCATGTGGTGAAGATTGTATTAAACATTGGTATATCTCAGTTGTTATTGTCCATCTTCAGTGGAAAGATATGGACTTCCATGAGGGTATTAATTGAAACAAACTGTTTTCTCTATGTTGTTGTGTGCCTTCAAGTTGTTTCCAGAGACTTTGGGCGAGAGACATGATTTCAGCCTCAGGAGAAGACAATGGCAAACTTCCTCTGAATAAATCTTGCCAAGAAAACCCCATGATAAGTTAGTCTTAGAGTTGCCATGAGTAAGCAATGATTCAACAACAACAGCAGCAGCAGCAGCAGCAGCAGCAGCAGCAGCAGCAGCAACAACAAATTGAGTTTAGGACTTAGTCCTATGAATCCTCTATTTTCTCTGGTCATGGTTGTTATTGCCATATATTTATCCCTACATTGCTCATCATAATGGTCCCCCTGGACCACTGCTCTCAAGCCTGACTTGCAGTGACCTTCCATGATCTCAAAGAGAGGTCTTTACTCCATTACTTATTATTCTTTATCTAGATAGGATCTAGCCCCTTCCACATGCCAGGCAATTAGCTCTTTCTTCCACATAATCAAATGTTGCCAAGAATCTGATCCTGCCATTTGTCCTAGAAATTAGCCAATTGTAAATACTGTAGTTGTAAATAGTATATTCATTGGCAACTCCAGCATAAGCATCTTTGTATAGCTGAATTACTTCTTTAATAAAATGTTTTTCAAGAGAGGAGATAGTGAGGGCAACATTGTGACAAGGAGTAGAATGCATAGTCTATATAGGATAGACATATGATAGTGAATCAAAGCTAGGCTTTCTGGCGAAGATGTAAATAGGATCAAGAGAATAAAAATTGGGACCTTGATGATTTCCAAATGTAAGATAATGACTCTTTAACTCATGATAGCCTCTAACTCAATCATATATTCAGAAAAGGTAAACCAGGAATTATTACTTGGAAGACATTTAAAAAACTGGTAAATTTGGGAACTCAACATTTCGTTATTCACTCTTCAGTCCTCAAAACAATTGTCAAAGCAATTTACAAGCTTGAGCATAAATTTTAATGTAATGAAAACCATGAGCCATAATCTTAAAAACAACAATCCACTTTTTTAAAAAAAATGTCAAAAGAAAGATTAACAACTTCTAAAAATGATAATAAAAATGTTGACTGTCCATCAAAAAACAAAAAGAAACAAGAAAAAAAGAAAACCCCCACAAAAGATGAGACCAGGCAAACTTCTTGTGGGAGAGATTCGATAGCCACTTTATTGCACTGAGAGTCAGTCTATTGATGACATGTTTAATATGTAACTGATAACTATGCCCAGCTTTTTCTTTAACTCATTAATGTGTGTGTGTGTACGTGTGTGTGTGATTTCTTATCAATAACACAATACAGTATATAAGAAGGGGAGGCTTATTTTACAAGAATTGCCTTCCATGCCACTAAGGGGGGAAGCAGACGAGGGCGTCCGGGATGCTGCGGGACGGTGCGCCGCGGGAGCGAGGCATCCGCACTGCGGCGCACCGGTGGTGCCCCTGAAAGGAGCGCTAAATCAGCGCTCCTTTGAGATGTCAGTCAAAGTGCGCCCTAAAAGCGTAGGGCGCACTTTCACTGACTTATCCGCCGCAGCGTGTGCGGACGCTGTGGCGGGAGGTTGCCCTGGGAGCACTGGCCATGCGGAGGGCCGGCAGCTCCGAGGGCAACCTCGGGAGGAGGAAGGGGCGCCGAGCATGCGGCTGCCCCTCCTCTTCCCTGCCTCGGAGATGGCTCTATTAGCCCTAAGTAATTCAAAAAGGTATGGGTGTCTCCCCTGGTAGCAAAACACAGATCAGACCTTCTGGTAATTGCTACAAGTGTTGGGCAGGTTCTTGAGGGAGGAGGGGGTCCTTCAGATATCCTGGGCCCATACTCTTAAGGCTTTATTGGTAATAACCAGATCCTTCAGTTAGGCATAAAAATAAATAGGAAGCCAGTGAGGATGGAACAGGATCGGCATAATATGATTGCAGTAGTGAGTGCCAGAAAGCATTCTGGCTACTGTATTCTGTACTAATTCCAGTTTCTGAACATTTTTCAAGGACAGCACCAGATAGAGGATGCTATAATAATTAATCTGGCTGTGACTGTTTTTTAGAAATGTGGTTAGATTTCCCTTCTCCAGGAAGGGACACAACTGGCACATCAGACAAAGCTGGGCCAGTGCACACCTAGCCACAGTTTCATATGGCTGTCCAGAGGAAATGCTGGATCCATGTTCAGCTGCAAACCTGGTCCTTCAGAAGGAGTACAGCGTCACTTAATAATAAATGCATTTCCATACTTGAATCAACATGTGTCAGAGGTTTGTCATTGCCTTCCACTGAGGCTGATAGAGTGACTTGTCCAAGGTCACCCAGTAAGTTTACATATCTTAACAGGAATTTGAACGTGGGTCTCCCAGTGTCCTAGTCCAACATCCAAACCACTATGCCACACTGGTTCTTTGTGCCTTCAAATCACCTGTCAACTTATAGAGACCCCATTAATTTCATAGATTTTTCTTAGGCAAGGAACACTCAGAAGTGGTTTTGCCAGTTCCTCTAATGTATATAGCCCAAGCACAATATTTGTTAGCAGTCTCCCATCCAAGTACTAATCCTGCTTAGTTTCCAAGATCAAATGAGAATGGGTGCCTTTAGGCTATTTAGGCCTCAGCTTGTCTATTAACCATCAATACTTCTGTCCTGTCTGGATTAAATTCATTTACTTTGTACTTACTGTGGCACCCAGATGTGTTCCTGGGCTGTTACCACTGATAATGTGGCCTCCTCACTCAATAATCTCTGTGCAAACAGTGACCTGTGAATGTGCCCGGACACACACTAGTTTGTGACTGAAACATCTGTAATTCCTTGTAGTTATTTTAGGATAAAAAACCCTGAGCCAACAGCTTCTGTAACAATCTGGAATATTCCTGGTCATGGAAACAAGCCATTTTGTTTAAGAACTATTCAGATGGTAATGGGAAGCAAGAAGCTAATATGGTTGAAAAGGGAATTTGGCTAAGCATAAAGATACATGATTATAGAGTAGCTGGATTTTTTTGTTGTCATTTATGTGTGAGTGTTTTTTTAAAAATGAACAGCAGGATATTCAAGTGTGAGAGGAGAATAAGATCGAGGACAATAGTACCTTTGTGTCTAAGAAAGTGAACAATGCATTGGCTTGCTTTGGACAATGAGACATTTCAAACTTATATGAAAAATATTTTTGACAAAAAGGCAAAAAGAACTTTCCCCCAAGCTTATGATCAAATTTTAACCATCTTATTGGAAGCTTATTTGGAAACCAATAACAAACATACTTGTTCTGTTTTTGTTTGTGTGTGATGCTTGTTTAATAAAAAATTGTGGTGATATAAACACCATCACAATAGATTTTTGGTTTTCTGTAATGAGTGTCTTATGCTGTTGGATTTGGAGGATTTATTAGTAGCTTTATATTTAAAATCACAAAGGCCACAATCCCAACTTACTGCTTTGGAATAGAGCCTTTCATTTTAATACCAACACTCCCAAATAAGTGGACTGTAGTTTGCACAGATAGCCCAGAGTAAAAAAATTCTGAGAGTGGGAACCAATAAGAACATACGGATGTTCATTAGCATGCCTAATGAAAACCATGCAGATTCAATAGGCAGTGAGAATATGGAGGGATGGAAGCATTGGAAATAAAAATACTTAGAATCATAGAGTTGGAAGAGACCACAAGGGTCATCCAGTCCAATCATCTGCTGTGCAGGGATACACAATCAAAGCACCCCTGATAATGGCCACCCTGCTTCAGTTTAAAAACCTCCAGAGAAGGAGACTCCACCATCCTCTGAGGCAGTATGTCCCACTGTTGAACAGCTCTTACCATCAGAAGGTTTTGCCTAATATTTAGGTGGAATCTCTTTTCCTGTAGTTTACCTTCATTGCTCTGTGTCCTAGTCTCTAGAGCAGCAGAAAACAAGCTTGCTCCCTCTTCAAAATGACATCCCTTCAAATATTGAAATACGACTATCATGTCTCATCTTAACCTTCTCTTTTCCACATCAAACACTCCCAGTTCCCTAAGCAGCTCCTCATAGGGCATGGTTTCCAGACCTTTCACCATTTTGATCACTCTCCTCTGGACACACTTCAGCTTATAAATATCCGTCTTGAGTTGACATTAGTTGATAAGGGTCATCTGTCAGGGGTGCTTTGACCGTGTATTCCTGTTTGGCAGAGGGTTGGACTGGAAGGCCCTTGGTGTCTCTTCCAACTCTAGGGCTCTATGACTAAGGGCCTTTGCAGACTGCCAGAAATAGTGCAAATTGAGTCCACTTTAAGGGTTAGGGTTAGGGTTAGGGAATCATGGGAACTGTATTTTATTGTGGCACCAGAGCTCTCTGACAGAGAAGGCTCAATGTCTCAGGAAAAAAAAAACCCAATTCCCATGATTCCCTAGCACTAACCCTAACCCTTAAAGTGGACTCAGTTTGCACTATTTCTGTCAAGGCCCTAACTTGAGAAAAAGGTCTGTTCTTTTGGCAATTGGGGTACAGCAGGATGACATTTCCAGTCCTCTCCTGCCAAGGAGCTAGGTTGCAACAATCAGACATAGGAACCCTATCACAATTCCTTGTCTCATTGCAGATGCTTGTGGAAGGGGACTGGAAACATCAACGTGATGCACCCTGTTTACCAGTGGAACAGATCTCCATTACTTGGAGCAGCTTCTGGCTTCTAAGGTAGGCTTTTTGGGGGAGACATTTACCATCATGATGCTGCAATTCTTAATAAGTAGCATCACTTAATATGGACCAATTACAGATCTGTAACTCTAGGTTCCAAATACGTAATTGCAATACAGTATGCCAGCCATTGTTCTTAACAGCAGTCAGTTGGAATGGGAATGTTTTAAAGAGACCAGAAGCCACAAATGGTTGATCTCTTAGCAAAATTGATGGAGTGATTCCACATTAGTTCAGCCTATTTTAAATTAGAAGGAGGAAAGGAACAAAAACAATATCTTAGAGAGACCTAACCATACTTTGTACATAAATTGTGTATGGTTAAATATATGAAAAAGGATCCCTACACCATGGAACCATAGCAGTTCCATTCAGTCTGCATCAGAAAAGGTGGCACATTGGAAAAGGTGCAGTTCTTGATGACATGATAGCTTGTAAGTTACATAGTAAAGGTTGAAGCACAGTTTAACCCAGACGTATCTCACTAATAAGAAAAAAATGTTTTAAAAGACCCTGCTCTCCTAATTTCTGTCTTAAAGTTCTCATATAACACTATGTTTTTCAGAACATCATTTCTAAAATGGCAGAGGTGGGAAAGGGACCTGTTTTTTAAATGTCAAATTTGGCAAGTGATTAAAGCTGTACAAGTAACTAATAATCCTCCTGTGGGAACTAAACAACAGTGAAAAAATGGGTAAGATATTTAGGTCTGAAAAATGTCCAATGTATGTGAGCAATAAGTATTGGTTGTTTTTCTTTAAAGCACTGCATTCATTTTAGGTTGCATAGTTCCCACTGATTTGAACAGCAGTAGTATAGTTAAGATTCCTCCCCTCTAATATATACCTTGAAAATACTATTGATGAAAAAGTCTTTTTAAGAGCTAAAAGTCAGGGCATGTAGAGCTAATTCTCAGCCTCTTTTACCTAAACCATTCTGCTTTATTATTATTGTGGTCGGTAAGTACTTTTATGGATGTAAATTTTTTTGATAGCAGATGGTTCTTTAATGCAACCCAGTGGATAGAAGGCAAAGCAGGATACATTTGAACCAGAAATAACTACAGTTTAAAAGCAATTTTTGAGGGTAATCAAGACAAAGAAGATGTCTGTGTCTCTGTTTCTTGATAGGTCACCCAGAGTGAAGCAGAATCCTTGAGTTACTGGATGTTCACCCCACTCCTGATCATTTAATTGTGCGATTCCATTTGTTAGAATATATATGGGGATGGACTGGGAGTAACAGCATTCCCATGTTCAATGGATCTGTGATCATATTATTCTACATTCTTGTAACAGATGATGACAAAGTCAATCATTTTCAGCCACATTTTGAAAGTGTAAATATACATGGGCATTCAAGAAGAGGCTTTGGCTGGCCAGGCTTTCAAAGGATGTGCTTTGTAAAATAAAATACATGGTTCAAGATCTATTGATGTACTTTGGTACCCAGCACCAGGAGAAGTGGAACTTTCTTCCTCTTCCTATTGGAGCCCTCTGTAGTGCCAAATCCTGCTACAGAGAATCATAACAAAATTTTAAAAAATGGGATATTGTTGTATTTTGCTGTATGGCCTCTGTGACTACCCCAAATAGGTATCCTGCTACAGCAAATTTCTCAGCTCTTTGGAGCAAGTGTTTTAAGTACATAGTAGCAGGGGAGGGAATGACAATTTTGATCAAAGCAGGGAGATCCAGCTGAAGTACACAAGTGAGTCTTGTCTATGGCCACTAAACTTCAAGAGTCAGTGTGCTTTAGTATTAAGACTATGATTCTGGGAACCAGGATTCAAATTCCCACTCAGCCGTGGGCATAATGTTGGGGAAGTCATACTCTCTCAGCCTCACAAAAACCCCTCTGAATAAATCTTGCTAAGAAAACCCTGTGATAGGTTCACTTTAGGGTCTCAATAAGTGAGAAACAACTTGAAGACATACAAGAGCAGCAACTTTATACTTCTGGGCTGAACAGTGACAGCTAGTGGCTTCCATGTCAGGAATATATTTTGGGGACAGGATTTTCAGCTTTGGATCACCCCTTTAAAATTTGGACTGAAATACTGAGTGGATTCACAAACTAGTAGCTAATATAGAAGCCCCCAGCTCACAAGGCTGCTGAGGAGAGCTCACATATGCACACTTTCTATTGTTAATATGAGAGGATTGTGTCAGAGTTCGTGTGAAGCTTTGACACATACAAGTTTAAGCTAATCTCTAATTGTAAAATATTAAATGATTGGGAAGCTTTTTTAATTTAACATTTAATTTTTTTTAAAAATGAATCAACCCACTTGGCATTCTGTCAGGTCAGGTTTCTACCATCATAAAGTGGGATGTCTGGTGGACATTTTATGCACAATGCCCATTTTTCATGACTTGTTTAATTAACAGCCATTTTTGACCCGGACTTGTTATAAGAGTATTGCCATTCTCTCCTGCTAAATTACATCTAATGAACATAGTTGCGTGCTATCAGATACAGCAATTGATCATTTTCAGATTTCTGTGTTTTTAAGCCTGCCTCATTCCAAACAGCTTTTGTGGTTTGGTAAGCAGGTGAAATCAAAAATCTCATTTCATATCTGACATTAATAACTTTCGGGGGAATGAACATTGGCATTTATGTGTGGACCCAAATCGAGTCCTGTGTCCTAGAAGCACAAGGTCAGCAGACAATGCTACTAACTAGATAGGAAAATAAATCATGCATAATGCAGAATTTCTACCTTACATGTTAATTAATGTGTGCAATCAATTACTGATGTTACAATATGAGAAAGAAACTGGTTGGGAATGGGGTAATAAAAAATACCTATAGATTTATCTGCTGCTTTTTTCCCTATTTAAACAAATAGTCTTCAAGCCTGTGAATGCTGTGTTGAGACATGCTCTGAATAATAAGCATCATAAAATCTAATCAGATTTATAAGAGGAATTGATTGTTGTGGCAGGAGGAGAGGGTAGAAAATAAGCTGAAATTTAAGTGTTAATTTTTATGCTAATCCACAGTAGCTTCATATGAAGCAATTTTGTTCTGTGCCACAAATATAAAATTGTCCCTTGCAGAGAAATGTCAGCTTGGTAGACCTGAAAGCAGTAATTTATTAGGTATGTTTCTATTAGTATGTGTCACAGTTGTTAGCAGGCAATACACACAATGGGGCTTCATACTTCTCCTCCAAGTCTCAGAATGTTTCAGCTCAGTGGTTAGAACGTGGGGCATTAATACATTATCATATACAGGGTGGTCTGTGCCCTGTGGACAAAAGGCTATTTAATACAATTTGATGTCATTCTGAGAAGAAGGGGAAAAATAAAGACAGGGAATAAAATGGCATCTGTGTGTTTCACAGTGCACTCATGCAAAAAACCCCTCAGTTTAAGAGGTATGACATTTCTGCCAAGAAAAAGAATAAAACTGGGGCATTTCCCCCCCTAACCTGTTCCCAACTGCAGTATTTTCTAAATGCTATTAAGTGATCGATTTACACAGGCACTTGATGATGTCATCCATAAGGAGCAGAATGCAGATGACAGCAAAATACGGGTGACAGTGACCTTGTTCCAGCATCCTTGGAACCCTGTCAGATTTACTTCCAGTGTCTGGTTTCAAAGAATGTACTTTTTGGACAATATCTAGTTACCGGGTAGTGAATTAATAGAGTTAAGGGTTCTGATGCAATTCTCAATATAGGTCAATTACATGCACCAACATCTGCTCTGTCACTATCATTTGCATATAGCATTCATATGTTAATGATGCCTCTTTTTACTCAAGTCATATATTTAAAAAACAAGATTTGCATATCAGTTTGGATCAGTATATTACAAGCAATTTATCATTTTCTCCTTCTTGTTATGATTTAGGAAATAAATATCCATCTATCTATCTATATCTAGAGTTTTCTTGAGTGATGGCTGCTATATTTGAGTACAGCTCTGATTTATACAAGAAACCCCTTAGTGGGAAAGCTTCCATTTTAAAGCCGCTTAAAGCCTTATAAATCAATAATGACACAGATGGACTGGTGATAATCTATTTAGAATGCCTGATAGCAAATATTGTTGTACAGATGATTAGAGTAGTAACTGTTTTAGCAGCAAGCCTTTCCTCTCTTTGTAAATGGTAAGTTTGAACAAAAAAGTGCACTTAATGTCAGAAAATCTTCTTGCTGGGTCTGGATTGCAAAGGGGTGGGGGGAGAACATGGAGAGAAGAACAAAGAGTTTCCAGCTCCTGCCAATATAATAATATCAATCCCTGTTTCTTTAACAAAACAGGCCCTCTTAATGGAATTGTGACTTCAGGTGTAAATAGCATTAAAAACGGCTTTTTTTGCTCCTCTTTGCCCTGATCTCGCACAAGGAGGGAGAAAATAAAGTGGAGGTTGTCAGAAGTGGCAGCTGCTTGGAATCCTGATAAATATAAGCTTTTATTGATCTGATGAAAATGAAAGATCCCAGCGCTATGCAGTATTTAGCTTCTTGTCTACAACACGTCACCACTGGCCTTGCTTTGAGATAGATTTTCATTCTCATACACCAGATTTGATTTCATCTTTAACCTTTTCAGTTGAATTTCCTTGACCTCTGCATATTGCTGTGATTTGGTGAATTTGTTACATTTCACTTTACATCATCTCTTTCTTTATTTTCTTTTTGTGATAGGGAAGTGGGACGCCCCTTTGGCAATCTGTCAGTGCCAAGCTCAGCTGCATCCTTTCACTGAGTGATTTCTAACCAGACTGACAGTCCTTAAGACAAGTATGCAGTTAAGCTGCTAAGGTAAGATATACTTGCATCTTTTACTGAGCACCTCCTCCCCTCTTCCCCTTCTCAATACCAAGCCTTCTATATCTCTCTTAACAATGATGCTTTCATAGTCCCCATCAGTTGAAACCTCCATCCACCAAGCTGAACTGAAAAGAGTAGGAAGTTCAGCATTTATTTTTTAAGAGAACTATAGCAGCAGATTGAAAAAAAAAAGAATTGGTGCAATGTGTTTGCACTTTTTAAGGGGGGAGAAAGTGATATGGGGAAAGGATCAAATGGGGCTCTTGAATGACACTGTGAACAGAAATGTGGGCATTTCATCCTGTCAAAAATGAAGGCAACAATGGCAAGTTCTACAGAAGGTGCTTATTTAATATTAAACATGATGGCAGGTGGGAATCTGTCCCATTCATCTATGTTTGCTGCCTATGTACATACAAAATTCTAATTCACTGGGCAGAACTTAATGTCCCAAGGATCTGGTTATTGGAACTGTTTTGAAATAAAGGCTTTTTGTTCTATAACATGTAGAGTTCCAGGGCAAGTTTCTAGAAACTTACAAAAAGTATTCATTTAATCTATGTATGGTTATAGTTTATTTATTTATTCAGTTTATACCCCTTTCTCCTTGCATAGGATCCAAGATGACTTTTTTTTTTTTCTTATTTACACAATATGCTTTGTAGATAAAAGCTACATAGTGTGCTCATTGTGTTTCTCCCTCATAGTAACCTGGTATAGTGAATCCATTTTGCTCCTATTTTGCATCTGGGAAACTGAGGCCAAGAGATAGCAGATAGCAGATATAACAAGTCCAACAGCCCAGGACGAATGTGAACACATTTTCCCTAAGTCCATTCTAACCACTTGCCTAGTCATAAAAGTTTCCATGCATTGCATACAGCTGGATATTTGCTTCCTGGTTGATATACAGGGTTCTGACACATTGTGCACAATTTGTTTTCCTGAGACTCACTGCTTTAATTTGTCAATAAGTTTCCTAATCCTTACTGATATCAGAAATTATGTCAAGGAACATTTCTACACATGGCTTTTAAACCATGATTTCACTGGGAAAGAAGTGATGATGCCTCCGACACCTAGCTACCCTGTCTCCAACCCATCCCTTTTCATTCATGGGGGAAACCCATGGCAATGGTGCAAGTCCCCAGCTTTGTAATATCACTTGCCAGACACATGGAGTCAGTGTCCTCTCCTCCTCCCCACCCCTTCTTCTCACTATTCCAATGTGCTCTGGTTTTCTTTCTTTCTTTCTTTCTTTCTTTTTAATTTTTAAATACTTAGATTGTGGCAGCAAAGCTCCAGAATTGCACAAAAAAGGGGGAGAAAAAATACCCTCCCCCCCCCCCCCAGGCATGCTGGGTAGGGCATAATGCAGGAAGATGGGATTAAGGGAGAGGTCAGGAAAAGAACACAATGGGGGCAGCAGCCCTGGTTGCATGATTCAGAGAGGTGCAATGATGGCTGCCTGGAAAGCGGTACATTACCATTTTATTATTACTAGCATGCGAGAAAAGGCTTGTGCAATAAAGCCCAAAATCTACAGGTAGCATTTAGAAACCGCCATGTGTGGTATTCGATGGCAGTATATAGTGACTTCATGACCCCTTGCTTTGACTGCTACTACTTGTCCACAGCTGCTCTGTGTTTGCCACCTCTTCCTCCTGTACACATACATTTTAAATGGCCTGAATTCTAGAAACACTCAGATACCATAATTGACTTGATGCTAATTGAGTTAATTCATGCAGCCTGTCAATGTGGACTTTCTTGGCAGATCGTTTGAATTTGGGGTATGGAGTATATCTAGCTCTCCTTGAGGTGCAGTAACCGAATTCTACTTTTGAGAAGACTCTGCTGTTATTTTGAGCAGTTTTTGATACAACCAAATCAAAGTGAAGATTTGAAATAGCTTTTCTGAAAGCCTGAGCCTAGGTCATAAATTATTCTACACCGTCATTCGTTCACATAGTAAAACCATACCTCTTTGCCTGACATTACTGAAATAGAGAAAAGGGAAAGTTAAAAATAAAATGAAACATTTAAATCTTTGCTGTGGAGAAACCTCGGATGACAATCTAGGCAAGTTGATAAAAGCTGCTATCAATTACAGTTTATTATTAATTTATCAAGGTGTTATTAATAAACATTAGGATGACAGTGTCCTCATGGTTCTTATAAAAGTGGACTTCTAAGAAAAACAAAGATAAGTCTTTATGAGGGAGCATAGAAGAGCCTAGAGTAAAATTGCCTAATTCTGCACTCATTAGTTACATGTCATCACGCCAAAGACTGTAGGTCTGTTCAGCCGAGTTCTTGGTCAGCAAACAAATTTTTCCAATAGACAAGGAACTCAAGTTGAAAATGCTCCTTCTGTATCCTTTGATAGACTTTGGGTTCTGCACTGCTGGGTTCTCCACTGCTGTGTGCGAGTCAGTCGCCCTTGTTAGGCGCAATTCAGTTTAGAAGGAAACTAATCCCTCTTCATATGCTTAACTTCAGGGAACTTATTGGAATTAACGGTAAATGATACTCTTATATTAATTTACTAACCAGACATTAGAGGCAATTCATAATATTATCAGCAGTGTGCTTTGCTAAACAATTATGGTGGCAACAGTGAATTTAAATACGCTGAATTTTGGAGGGCAGTCCTTTAATAAGGTAAGTGTTTCACTTCCATATTATGTCAAGCAAGTGATCTCAACTGCCAGTCTGCTTGGACTGGGAAATTATTACCATTGCCCGTAAGGTTTAGAGATTATGTGCCAAGCAAAGGAATTGCTGTTGAGTCTATTCACCCTATTTGGAAGTAAAACACAGATGGGGGGGGGGGGGGGTTCTGACTTTTCTAAAATATAGCTGTTACATTAGTGGCAGCAATTCTGCTACTGGGATCATATCAGTACTTCATGCAGCCATTGCAAATGACTGTGATCACCATGGTGGATCATAAGATATAAGAAGAATGGGAAAGTGTGAAAAAAGTTTCCTTTATGTATTTTTTAAAACCATGCATGATTCATTTCTCTTAAAAATAAAATATGAGGGCTTGTATCTGGTTTGTACAGTATGGCTTAACTTTACACCTTCGGTCTGAAGGATGTTAAGTACAAGAGAAAGAAGACAATATTCTGCAAGTCTCTTGATTCTTATGGCACATATATATTTTGCTCAGTCTTTTAACAGAAGGATGGGCAACTGTGGGAGGCTAGGGGGCTGCATTAGTCCTACAGAAGACCTTGAATAAACCAACTGTTTTTGCTCCCAAATGTCCTCAAACACCCTTATGGGGACATGGGGGCATTCTCACCATGATTTGGGACCCTTCTCAGCTTAGCCTTCAGCCCTTTTAAGACAAAAAAAAAAAAAAAAAAAAGGCTGTTTGCTCAAGTTATTTGTGGTCTGAAAAAAATGCAGTACTATATATGGAACCCCGGCCATCCTACCCGAAATGTGTGGGAGCTATTCTGGTTACATAAAGCCTAAGCAGACGGGCGGCCATGGGCCGCCCTTGGAAGGTGCACCGCGGGACCGAGGCATCCCTATGCCTCGATCCAGCGGTGCACCGTCAGTGCCCCTGGAAAGGAGCGCTAAAATAGTGCTCCTTCATATGTCGCCGAAAGTGCGCTGCAAAAGGTTGCGGTGCACTTTCAGTGACTTTTCCGCCACAGCATGTCTGGATGCTGCACGGGAGGTCCTCCTCAGAGCGCCGGCCGTGCGGAGGGCCGGCTGCTCCGAGGACGACCTCGGGAGAGGGATGGGGCGCCGAGCATGCGGCTGCCCCTCCCCTTCCCTGCACCGAGGACAGCCTATTAAGCTGTCTGCTTAGGCCCTTAGATAGTCTACTTATTCTTAAACACTCTCTTTATTATTACTTCACATGAATAATGGCAGTAAACATACTTTTTCCCCTTCCAAGGAGGAAGATGGAGATTAGCACTGTTTGCTTATACAACAGCCCTTTTACATAGGTGGTGCACAGTGTGCTTGTTGTGTTTTCCCCTCATAGTAACCCTGTGAGGTAGATCCATGTTATTCTTGTTTTGCACCTGTGAGAGTGAGCCCAAGCAGAATATGAACCCATTTTCTCAAGCCCATTATTTGTTCTCTGGATCACTTTGCAGCTAGCTTAATCTTACAGTTGGCTTTCCACATCTGTGGCATTGACTTTTGCAACTTTGGTTGTGGATTTGATTAATATGCTCTGAGAATTTCTAGATCCTCCATTGTGACTCTGTAGTCAACCTCTGCTAGAGGTTGAACTGGAAGACCTAGACATTCCTAGAAATTGTTTTTTATGGTGAACTTCTGGCAGATGTTGATCATAGGATTGCACTGAGAGATTCTTAGAGAGGTGTTCTCTCAAGTTAAAAAAATAAAGTAAGTTTTTGTTTGTTTTTTAGGAATTGTGGTTTTCCCACTTGTATGGGGATCCTGCACTCCTAACCCCAGTGAATGTGGAGGGCCAACTTTTTTAATTTTAAAGTTGTGTTTTAATGGAAGATGTGATGTGGGACAGTCTTCTTAAAAAACTGAGTCACTTGAAATGGCCATTGATTATATTCTCAGCAGATAGGTCAATGCAGAACAGTGATAAGTAATCCCTTTTGCTTAAAAAGATTAGTTCATCATGCTGAAGATGCAAAGCTGTTGCTGTTGTTGTCTGTCTTCAAGTAATTTCTAACTTATGGTCACCCTGAGCTGAACCTATTATGGGGCTTCTTGAAAAAGATTTCTTCAGAAAAGTTTGCTGTTGCCTTCCTCTGAGGCTGGGGCTCCATAGTTCTATCCTTTGAAATCCTGGGATTGGAAGTTTAGGGAGGGGCATATAACATTCTCATCCAAAGCACTCCAGTGTCTCAACTACAAAACTCAGGGTTCCAGAGGACAGCACCATGACATTTAAAGTCTAATAATAGAGTTATAATCTTATAGTATGAGTGGGTCCCAAAGAGAATGCAACTTTCCCAAGGACACCTATTGGATTTTGGTGGGTGAGCAAAGATTTGAACCTTGGTCTCCCGGGTCATAGCCCAACAGTCAAAGTACTATGACATGCTGAATCGATTTTACTTGGGAAGTCTTCACTGCACTGCTGACATTTCAAGGTTTTTACAGCTGGGAAGAGGACAAAGGTGATATTGGAACAGTCTGAAATCATTTGATACTCCAAATCAATTCATGCAAGCTGTAAAGATGGAAAATCCTAGGGGGAAATGGAACACTGACTAGCCTAAGGGTACCAAAACCACTACAATAACAATAAAACAGAAACAGGATTTCAAGCCTAAGGTTGCATAAAAGACAGGATACCAAGCTGATGATAGCCTTGTAATGCTAATTATGAGGGAGACAGAGCCATAGATTAGACAAGAACTTATTAAATGTTTCCTCATCCCTGATTCTGCCTGTAACCTTTCAGTCCCCTCCACCATGTTAGCCTCTGAGAGCAAGTAAAGACCCAGAGTTTTTGGAGACAGAAGACTTTCAGAGGGCATTTGCTGTAATGTGAAAAGCAAATGCGCATTTGGAAGCATTTCCCCGCATTTTCCCATGGTTCCGCGGGGTCCTGAAGGCAGCGTAAGTTATTACTGCATGCTGATTACTGCATGCTGATTGGTTCCTACGAAGCTCTCCCTTCCCACTTTATATTCTTGAAATCTGAACAAATACTGTTTTTGGTGAGCTAACCATCAGTTCAGCCATAAAAAGTCTTGTAAATCTCTACAGGATTAGATATCCATATGAGGTAGAAGGACTCCAATTTAATGTCAACAGGATGTGACCAGTGGTTACGGATAGAAATCTAACTCTACTCTCTTGCTGCTTTCACCTCTTTCCCCATCTGGCTCTGCTCCCTTTCAGTGTCCATGCCATCTCCTTTCTTGAATCAAATGTCAAGTTTACCACAGCAGATCACTAAATATGATTCTGTCTGTTTTGAAAATGTTGTAGGAATGTAATGATAGCCTGGATTTCACTCGACAAGAATGCATCAAGCTAATGAAAATGCTATTAAAATAGCCATTGTTTCATTCTGTATTTACGGCATGGTAGTGAGTGATGTGTCATTAACGAAATACACCAGCGTGCACACACCTGCATTTTAGAATGTGTGTGGGTGAGGGGGAAGGAAAGGATGCAGAATTTGCTGTCTTTGGAGATGGCGTTGTAAATCAGTGGAAGACTATCTTGTTGCATCTGCCTTGAGATGGAGATGAACTTGACACAACAGTACCAACAAAGGGGCAAATGCCTCTTCTTCTCATTCCTCTTAATGGGGAGTTAATTTTTTTTAAAGGACCTTCTGTTATGACCATATAAATGTTAGTGCTTTTAAGAAAGTGGTCCACAGCTTACAAACTTGGCACGAGTCATTGAATACATACCTTTTAAAGTATATTAAGTATATTTATATAGTTAGTATGTACTACTGTCCAGCACTCCTCTAGATTTTAAATAAGAATAAAGGAACTTAGCAATTCTTCTTTACTTGTTAAAATTTCTACCTTCTTCCTTAGCCTATTGATGTCTTCCATCATTTATGTTTGTCAAAAAATAGCATGTCTATGGTAGTCTAATTTGTATTCTTCATGAAAAGGATAGCTAGAAAGACAGTGACTTTTACAGAAAAGCTTCTTGCAAAATCTGGGAGATCAGAAATTACAGATTGGCTGAATAATAATAATATAATAATAATTTTGATTTGTTACCCCTCTTGCCTCGTGGCTCAAGTTGGGTTGCAACATAGTTAAAAACACAATTGTTACATAAAATACACATATTAAAAATGCAACTCTAAACAATATTTATATTAAAATACATAAATAATGATTAAATATAAAATTCATGTTTAAAATTCATGATTAAAATAAGCAAGGGAAGGGATAAGAAAATCTTTATTTGCATCTTTTGCCTATTAAGGTATATTGTGTGCTGTGGTGGCAGTTCCACATGCTAAACCCCGGAGAGTTTACTCAAGAAATAAATACGTAGATTTCACAGAATGCATAAAAGAGTCAATTGTGCTAGGAGAGCTGCCTGTTGAAATGACATCTTTTTGCTTATAAGAAATGGTTTGTTGTTTTGTTGTTCCATACCAAAAACTTCCAATGAACTCCAGATAGATTATTGGAGTTTAATGTTTGGATTACAAGCTGTTGGTCTTCCTGGACATTTTTATTCATCTTTCTCAAAGCATCAGAGATGTTTGTGGATAGAGAGTGGTGAGGGAAAGACACAGGGACACTATTTTCTGAATTATTGTTTAGTTTAAAGTGGGAACTGGCATGGAGTAGGGGTTTGAGCATTGGATTTAGGTTTTAGGAGACAAGGGTTCAAGTCTGTGCTTGGCCATGTAAACTCACTGAGTAAACTTAGGCAAGATCCACATTCATACTCTCAGAGGAAGTTCAATAGCAAAGAATAAATTTTGCCAAGAAAACTCTAGGATCATCTTAGGGCTGCCACAAGTTGAAGAATGACTCGAAGGCACAGCAGCAGCAGCATAAAATATTGAGACCATAGCAGATCATCACACAGTTCAGTAAAAGCAAATTGGACCAGTGATGTAATAGAACTTCATAGTTCAGATCCCCATCCCTACATCTTAACCACATCTCAATGCAGAAAACTTCAGGGTTCCACGATCAAACTAAGGACCACAGTGGTTCTGGATTGTGTCCCTACAACTCCACTTACCTAGTCACAAATTTACTAATGATATTAATGATGAGGATATTGGTGATATTTATGACAAGAGGATTTACAGTGATGCCCTACATTGATGCCTTTGGGAGTGAAGGAATAAAAGAAAATAAGGCTATGAATACTTTCAAGTAATTCCAGACTATTCCAGTACAACATAAGGATGCTGGATTTGACCAATACTCTAGTGGATTATTCTTTTGTCACTCTCACTTACCAGATCTCTTTGAGAAGCCCATAAACAGGACATAAGTGCAGTTGCATCCTTACTATTCTGTTATCTACAGTCATTTTGCCTCTGATAATGGGCAAATCAGCATGGTATAGTGGTTTGATTGTTGGGCTAAGGCTCTGAAAAACCTGGGTTTCAAGCCCCTGGTAGCCATGAAAATCCACTGGGTGGATTTCTCAGCCCACAAAGAAGGGAATGGGAAACCTCTTCTGAACAAATATTGCCATGATGTCTGAGTTGACTTGAAGGTATGTAACAACAAAAGTAGAGGTATAATGTAGCTGAATCAACTACTGGCCACTAATGCCCTTATTCCTAATGTTTCCTCTTATTCCCTTTTAAAGCCATCCAGTTTTGTGGTTGTCATTGTGGTTGTTGTCTTGTAGTGAATTCCTTAACTTTACTAATTTAACTTGAGGAATGTAAGTTCTTTTTGAAAAAAAAAAATATTTGTCCTCAATTGTACACCAATCTGTCTCATTGCACAACACCAAATCCATTATTATGGAAGGGGGGGGGGCGTTTACTCGGTTTCTACAAGAACTTCCAGGACCAGATTCATAGTTAAAGATTCTTGAGGTCATGTGTCCCAGATTCTAGCAGATAACACCAGCTATGAAATTGATGGTAGATTTTCTCTTCGTTTTTGTAGTAGTAGTCGTTGCTGTCCTTATTTGTTTATATTCTACTTGTTCTCCAGAACTGGAACTCAAGGCAGCTTACAAAAATTAGAATAAATACAGATAAAAACATATATAGTTAGAGACATAGCAAAAGTTACTTTTAAAGTTTTAAAAGTTTTAAAAGTATGTAAACCATCTTTAGAATTAAAAACAATGTAAAACATATCTGCTAAAAAAATAATAATACAGCATACTATTGAAAACTATTTTCCTAATAACAGTTGTTCTTCCAAAGCTTGTTGGATTAAAAAATTATTCAGCTGCCAATGGAAGAACAACAAGGAGGAAGCAAGTCTAGCCTCTCTAGGAAGGAAGTTCCAGAGCCTGAAAGCAGCCATGGAGAAGGTGCCCCCTGCTCATTTCCCACCAGACATAACTGTGAGGGTGGTGGGACTGAGAAAAAGTCCTCCCCTGAAGTTTTCAAAGACAAGATAGGTTCATACTGGAGAATATGGTCCTTCAGGTAGCCTGGACCTGAGCCACACAAAACTTAGGGGGCAAGCAGACGGGCGGCATGGGGCCGCCCCAGGAAGCTGCGGATCGGGGCCAAAGCATCTGCATTCCTTGGCCCCGCGGCGCAGCTTCACCAGCCCTGGAAGGAG
Organism: Phrynosoma blainvillii; assembly: GCA_026167975.1. Lineage (NCBI taxonomy): Eukaryota > Metazoa > Chordata > Lepidosauria > Squamata > Phrynosomatidae > Phrynosoma > Phrynosoma blainvillii. The sequence continues at coordinate 18,733,460 of JANUYF010000007.1, read as the reverse complement.
CGCTAAAATAGTGCTCCTTCCACAAATCACCGAAGGTGCACCGCAAAAGGCTGCCGGTGCACCTTCAGCAGCTTTTCCGCAGCAGCGTGTGTGGATGCTGCGGCAGATAAGCATCCTCGGAGCGCCAGACGTGCGGAGGGTCTGGTGCTCTGACAACGGGAGAGGCCCCTCTCCTTCCTTGCCCCGAAGACAGTGCTTTGCGCCATCTGCTTAGGCCCTTAGCTGCTCTGCTTTTTGTGGAGTTGTACAACTATTTTACATTTCTCTACATAAGTACATTTCTTCATGAACATTTCAATAGCTAGGATATTGTTGTGGAAAAACCGAAAGGTGGCACATGAAACATGACTTGCACGTTCTCTTCACAAAGGTTCAGACAGAAAATACTGCTGCCTTATGACCAATAATGTGTCTCTCCCCCCCCCCCCACCTTCTAGTTTATTCAGAATAATAATCCAGCCTTGACTCAAACATGTGGCAAATGAAATAATTTTTCCTCTTTTTGTTTCCACTTGATTT
>JANUYF010000007.1:18722941-18730441 GCA_026167975.1 Phrynosoma blainvillii | reverse complement strand
ATCATAGACACAAAAGGGCAAGGGAGTAGCTCCTGAGGCCGGGATGAATCAAGAAAGGCCTACTGAAAGACATCTGTCTTTTCTGCCTTTTTAAAACTACTCAGGCTCATAATCTGATGGATCTCGTCCGGCAGGCCGTTCCATAATCTGGGGGCAATTACCGGAAAGGCCCTCTGTGAGGTAGTAGACAGCCTAGATTTTTGTGGCTGAAGCAAATTCCTCCCAGAGGACCGGAGTGCGCAGGGAGGATTATATGGGAGGAGGCGGTTTTTGATGTCCTGTTGGTCCATTCAGCAGTTCAGGGAGGCATGGCTTGCCTATGTTTTCAAATTACGCATGCTATAGGGATCATGAAACAGGTACACTGGGTTCTTAAGCAAATCTAGAAGCTACCTGTAGGCTGCTCCCTTCAACAAGCATTTCACCCCTTTCACTCTCTGACTCAAAGTGAGCTCTCTAGCAGCTTGAAGAGGCCTTTTAGTTTCTTCCCTGTGCCAATACCTAAAACATCCACATAAAAAAAGTAAAGATGGATGGGTGGGGATATTAACTATAAGAATACAGTAAGAACTCTATATCTGTGGGACCAGTACCTACAGTTTCACTTATCCACATCTGAAGAACTATGTCCCTTCTAGGCATTTTCTAGGTCCTCCAACATGATTCTATGTTCTGGTGGAAGTTGATTAAAATTGTGCTGGGGGACCTAGAAATGCCTAGAGATCTCTAGGTCCTCCATAACAACTGTATGAATCTCTATGTCCTCCATAACAACTGTATGGTCAGCTTCTACCAGAAATCATTCATTTCAATAGCATTAACTATTACCTCAGTTTTGCATTTTCATGGCAAGTCCAGGAACTTATCCTCCAGTGATACAGGGGTTGTACTATATTTGATATCCCTTTGTCCCACGTCACAAAATTTTGTGTGCAGAAACTGCTGATTATGCATGGTTATTTTCACACTCTCTAGCAGTGTAGTGAGTGGAGTTAAAGGCAAAATAAGTATAAAAGCTTGGCGGGATTCAAAAAATTTGACAAACATTGGATTAATGGAGAATGAAACTTTCCCCACCTATAATTAAAAAGCAGATTCTTAGTACAGCCATATGAAAGAGGTCATTCAGATAGTGAGATAAATTTAATGCTTGCCATCCAGCAAATCTCATGCATGGGCATGGATTCACCTATGGAATTACAAAGGTCTTTGTTTACTGATTGATGTTCAGTTATTACAGAGATATAGATATTAATACAAACCTCCATGAACTCATGATTCCCTGCATCACGATACATTTATATATCTAGTCATAAATAGAGGCTAATTCATTAATTAGTTATGACAGCGGAGGCCATCCCACATCACAACAGTAACATCTTTAGAGAGGAGTCATGCCATTTCCAAATAGAGCTGGGAAAGATTCCTATCTAAAATTCTGTTGGCCAATAAACCTCTAGATTCATCAGAAGCTAGAATTGGGAGGGGCCTTGGCAATTATCTAATCCAATGTCCTGTTCATTCATTGCAGGCTTTGCAATGTAGGATGCATCTACAGCATCCTTGATAGGTGGCTATCTAGGTTCCCCCCATAAATATCTCCAGTAAAGGAGAACCCACAGCCTCCCAGAGCAATCTGTTCCGTTTCCTAAAGCTTTTCCAAAATCCTACTTCTTTGTAATTTCCATTCAGTGGTCATGGAAATGTGGAACAACAGAGAACAAACCATCTACTTTATGAGACCCTACCTGTTGTTTGAAGATGATGTCTCCCCTTGATTTTCTATCTCCAGGCAAAACACACCTAGACATCTTAACTGTTCTTCTCTAATCTTGCTTTCCAGACACATCACTATTGGTGTTTGGTGTTCACTATTTGATGTTCACTAGACATCCTCTAACTTGTCAGTGTCCTTCTTAAAATAGGGTATCTGCAGCTGGATAAAGTATTCATGAGTAACACAGAACATAGAGGAGTTCTCTATTGATCTAGGTATTCTGCTTCTGTTAGTGCAATCCAACACTGAATTAGCTTTCTCAGCTACAAGACCACCGTAATAGCTCATTTTCTGCTTACGAACTGCTAAGACAGTTAGGTTCTTCTCATATGTATTGCTGTTAAACAAGGCCTCTCCTCTACAATCTCTTATACTTCGATTTTGGTAAATGCTAGACTTTGCATTTATCTCCACTGAGTCTCATCATGTTAGGTTTGGCACAGTGTTCCATCCTTTCTAGATCCTTCTGATGCTATTTTTATGCTATGCTCTGTCCCTCCCAGCCTTATGTCTATTCAAATCTGATAATCAACCATCCTCATTTAGACTATTTATAAAATGCACATTATATTCCTAAATTCGGGAGTATGTTTCACATGACTAGAACATGTGGAAAGTAACATGACTAGATTCAGAGAGTGTCACTTATTTCTTTAGATGTTCTCTGGAGCTGAGAACAGATTCTACTGAATGGAGATCATCTTGATGCAATAATAACTCAGAAATTCAGGAGTATGGGGGCCAGTGTATATATTTATTTCAATCAGACATTCCTTGTGAGGGAATACAGTTTCATAGCAGTAGCTCTTGTTTGCAAGTAAATGTGTAAGATGTCAGGTGGTGCTACACTTTGTCTTGTTCTACAAAAGGTGTTGTTTCCATTGCCTTTCCTTTAAGTGGGCCAGGTAACCTTTTTGTTCCTTTCCTCATGTGCAGCATCTGGGTAATTACATGTCTCTAACTCACATGGGTGTTGTGAGGATTAATTGCTTAATGTGTGCTCAGCACTTCCATCACACAAAGCACCATACAAGTGCTAAGTAGTTACTGGTATAATTATTGCTATTTCTTCTTATTATTCACTTGTTTGTAAAATTAAGGATGCTGAAGGCACAGTGGGAGATTTGCCTTCAGAGAAACACCCAGGTGGATCTCTGCAGTTCTGTGTTTTGAATTTAAGGCTTCATATAAACTTGATAATGTAATGGCAGTTATTTCATAAAACAGGTTGTACAACAAAACTTCTACAAAACTTTTTTAGAGAAAAAAGATAAAAGTGGAAACAGTGTCTTCCAGCAGCACCCGAATCTTAACATCTCTCTTACTGGTCATCACTACCCTCTGGTTGCCCCATAGTTATGAAGATCCCAATTACTGAGTCTTGCCAAAGTCTGATGGTAACTGTGCTTTGGAAATACTGAGAATCCCTTTCAATTTTGACCAGGCATTTGGAGATTTGATAGATCTACTGAGCACTTGATATCAAGGCTGTACTGCTCCATTTTTATCTCTTCTAACTGGTGTGTAACAGCACTTTCTAATGGTATAAAATAACAGATTTGTTTGGGTCCCAAACATGGAGCAAAAAGGGTATTTTATTTGACGAAATTACTACATGGCTTTGATACTATCAGGAGCATGGTCAGAAAGAAAAATTAGCCCTTGCTTATATTATTTGAATATTTATTTTTTAAATGTCTACTTGAGTCCATTTAAGATGTCTTATTTTGAAGTGAGAACAAATTCTCTGTCTGTAGTTGCAGGCAGGCAGGCTGAAACAAATGCTTGCCTTATGATTAACACATGGAGTCACTTATGCCTTATGTCTGGCACTTATACAAATATCCATTGATTAGAGGCATAATCAGTTTACTGCTGTGCATTTTTGTGCAGTCCAGTTCTATCAGTTTAAAGTGAAAAGGGCTTGAAATTACTTGATTTCCAAATTGTGCATGTCACTTATCTGTACATCCAGGTTGTGTATGTGTGTGTGTGTGTGTACATGTCAAGATAAAGAATGTGACTCTGTATAGCATGTAGCTTGAGATATATATTATATACATACATACATACATACATACATACACACACATATGTGCACACACTCATAGTCTTATTCTTTAGTAATCATTAAATTTCTCCCTCTCCCATTTATAACTACAGTACATGAACCAAAAGTCTGGGTGCCTCTGATGCTCACCTGAGGCTTCTGTTCTTCTCTGTATTAGATTTTTTCCCATTCATCCAGTGGGAATTCCCATTGCATGTGTGGAACACTCCTGTTCTCATAGAATGTGGAATCCCCTATGTGCTTGGAAGTCTATGACCACCACCTGTGTTCTTCTGAGCAGCTGTGTTAGGAATGTATTATAAATATTCTTGGAGATATTTTTTCAAAAAAACGTATTATTGCCATAAATTTGATTGTGATTTTTCTGTAAGAAATAACAATGGATTTATTGTCAACCAGGAAATAAACAGAGCCTTTGCCAAGTCCTGTCTCAAAGAAGACACCTGTGCTTTGAAAGCTACATAAAAGGGAGATGACTTCTACTCTCAAAAAGTTAGTACTTATCCATTTTTTGTTTTATTTTTTTATGCAAAGAATTCCTCTTCATAAAAGAATGTTTCCAGTTCTAGAACAAGCCTGAAGCAGTAACTGGAAAACAAGATTAAATATTATTTTATTCTAGTAAACCAGGAAATTCTGTAGTATCCTGTATTTTCTTAGAATGTTACATGTCAATCCAGTTTCTCGATGAGGAGTAAATAAAAATGGTGATTAAAAATCAGAAGTAAATACAGTATTCTGTTGTGATAGATGAGTTATAGAAGCAGTTTTTAAACTGGGTACAAAAACATTTGACCACAGTTAAAACAAATACAGTAGAACCTCTGTACTGTCAGGTTGCCAATCGGTGGATTTGACAGCCTGCGGATTGCCATTCTCCATATTATTCAATGGTAGTATGTACCTGTGGATGTCCTGACACATCAGTCTGAATATCACTGCCATTAAATAATATGGGGTGCAACCATCTGTGATTTTTTGCTATCGATGGTGGGACCTGGAACTGAGCACCCATGGATGGGAAGGATCTGCTGTATAGTAAAACAGTGATCAGTGATTAAAGTTTGCAACACAGAGATTTTCAAAATTAATTGATTAATTCAATTAATATTCTACATTTCTTCCATCAAGGGACCAAAGGTGGCTTACAAAATATAAAAATAGATGTTATCTAAAATGTTACATACAAATGTTAAGAAAAAAACCCCAACAGCAATATTATTTAAAAGCAGACAATTAAAAACACAATAAAATAATTTAAAATACATTTAAAACATAATAAACATATGGGATAAAAACATGTCACACCTTTATCAACACCATTTCACAACATGATTAAAAATCCATCAAAGGCCTGCTGGAATAAAAGGGTCTTAACCTGCTGGTGGAAAGGGAATAGGGAGGGGACTAACTGGACCTCCTGTGGACGATTCATTGGGAAGATGCTCTTCCCTGTCCTCACCATACATGCCTGTAATGGTGATGGAATCAAGAGAAGGTCCTCCCCCCAAAATCTTAGAACTTGGGCAGGCTTGAATAAAGATGAGTCCTGTCTAGACTTTCTAAAATAGTCAAGGTAAGCACAGGAAGACAGTTATCACAATAGTCTCTTCTGCTATTAGTTCTGTTCTTCATGTGAAGAAGCATCTCTTAAGCACATTTATATTCATTTATTTATACTTCACCCTTCAGCCAAAAGGTCTCCCAGAGTGGCTTACAAATTGTTCATTTGACAGTTCCCTGCCCTCAAGTTTACAATCTAAATAAGATACAACACACAAAGAAAAGAGGATGGCAGTGGGAGAAAGGATTAAATCCAGCAGATAACTGCCTGCTCATCTCTCTCTCTGAGGCCAGAGTTGTGGCTGTTGGGATAGATGGAGAGCCTCTCATCATCTTCGGAGCCTAGGCATGATGGAAAGTTTCTTTTTCAGAAGGCTGTTCTACATGTGAAGAAAATAATGGAGAGAAGCTTACTGTCCCATCTGCTTCGCCCCAGTGATCTTACCCATTGGCTTCATATTATTGAACAACATTGGAGACAACATAGAATCCTGTGGTTCAAAAGCTGTGGGAGCCAAGCAAGAATCCCCCAGTGTCACCCTCTGGGACAGTGTCTCTTCTTTCCATCTGACAGAGCTAGATGACTAGGCTACCATGATCAATGGTATCAAAACAGGAAGATTAAGAGTGTAGCACCTCTCCAGCTATCCACCTTTAGTTAGCCATCATTCAGGGCACCAAGGACATTTTGGTACCATACCCTAATTGAAACCAGACAGGAATGAGTACAGACAATCTGTTTCTTCCAAGAATGCCTGAAGTTGCCCAGTCACCACACACTCAAAAACCTTGTTCAAGAAATGGAATATTAGTGGTAAGGTGGTAGCTGTCACATTAGTGGTAAGGTGGTAGCTCTGGCTTGTGTGTCCAGAGAGGTCTTCTGCAGATGTCAGTCTACAGCCTCCATCAAATCAAGGGGTGCCTAACCCTCACACAGTGAGGCATTTCCCACACTCTGGGCCCACTTGATCAATCCACCTCTGCTAGATCTTATCACCCAAGAGGAGCAAGAGTCAAGATTACATGTGGTGGGATGAATCAATTCATGTATCTTATCCATTTCATCAGAATGGAACAACTGCTGTTGAACCCAAGAACATATTTTCACAGTAGGCTACTGAGAATTCTACTCCTGGTCCCTCTGAACCTGATCCCATAGAATCTGAGAGTGATTTTAAAATGCAATAACATTAGATATTTTTTTTTAAAAAAAAAGTATTGAAGCTATAAGCAAAACTTAGTTTTATTTTGAAAAAGTAATGTTCCTGGGTCTGCTGTTACACATCTCTATTCTTATTCCTTGATATGTAAACATGTATGTAGTCAGGAGCCATTGCAGGTGTTTCTTTTAACTGAAACAATTTTCATGAAATTTATTTAAAAATCTGTTAACATGTATTAATATATTTATCGACTACTCAGAAATAGATGCCTACTTAGAAACAAATCCCACTAGGTTCAGTGGGACATAACCCCAGTTAAGTGGCTGTAGGATTGTAGCTTAAGAGAAGAAAACCTTCATAATAGGTTGAGTAGCTATAAAGCAAAGTAATTTTATTGTTATTGGTATATAAACTTGTTGGGGGCCTGAAACACAAAGCAGCTGGGCAATTTAGCTAGCTCCTGGATCCAATTAAGCCAATCTATGTTGTTGTGTCCACAGTAGGGGGAATGGCCATAGCTGGAAAACCAATGCATATTACTTTGTTACATACCTGTGGCATGTTCATGGTTCAGTGCTGTACAGGTTGTTGAAACAGCTCATTACTGCTTTTCTTAAGATAGATACTTCAAATCTTTTCACATACATTCCTGGGTAAAATTTCTTCTTCTTCTTCTTCTTCTTCTTCTTCTTCTTCTTCTTCTTCTTCTTCTTCTTCTTCTCTGCTTTAGCTATTCACACCACTGGATGGTTTTAATTTACTTTACTATTAGCACATGCCACTGATTAGTGAATTGTGTGAGGAGAGAGTCGAGATGAATCCTAATTCTAACCTAATCCATCACCCCTCACTTAAATGATTACTCAAATTATGATTCACTCTTTATTGGATCTTGGGAAAATTTGTTTGCTTGTCTGCTGATCTTT